>JAWNPB010000148.1:24070000-24287500 GCA_035045355.1 Drosophila lacicola | reverse complement strand
CTGCAGAGCCGCTGCAGCGCCCAGCAGACTCTCGACGGCAGCGGCCTCTTCGTCCAAATCGTCGACATCCTCCTCCTGTTGGTGTTGCTCCTCATCCTCATGTTGCTCCTGGAGCTCGGATACGCTCAGCGTGTCTACCATTTCAGCGGGCACCGTTTCAAAGCATTCGCGCGCCACCCACAAATTAAAGCTATCGCCATTGGATGCACTTGGTTTGCTTTTCTTCTTGGAGCCACCGTTTTGTGGCGACAGCGACCAGGACTTGCGACGGGCACCGCCACCAACACTACAGCTGCCATCGCTGCCAATGCTGCCGTTGCACGAGCTACTCGGCGATAGAGCCGCTGCCGCGCTGCCGGGCATCTCGCAGGACTTGGTCGTGAGCAGTGCCTGATGTTGATTTCGTGGTCGTGACGAATCGCTGGCAGCCGCTGAGGCTGAGGCTGGCGCGGCTCCCGGCTGGCTATTTTCGTTGTTTGTCTCATATTGCAAGTCTCTTGGAGCTGATTGAAAGATTGCGCAAATTAGTGGATCCAATGAAATGAGAAAAGCGAGTGAGACACTTACTGTGGTTAATATCGTTGCTGGCATCCAGTTCGGGCTGCTGCACCTGCCCAATATCCGGCTGCTGCTGCTCTGTGTGAACGCGATTGCTCTCATCTTGCTCGGCATCTGCATCGCTAACATTCACTCTGACGTCACTAGCCAATGTCAACGCACTTTGGAATGCCGTTTCGAGCTCGTCGCTTTCATTGCCATTGCGCGCCTCGAAGTAAGCATCCTTGGCATCATCGTCATCGTCATCGTTGTCTGCATCATCATCATCATCATCGTCATCATCATTGTCCGCTTCCTCGTCATTCTTATGCGCTGTTGTCACTTGGCTGTCTTGCTCAGCATCCGCTGCGCTCTCAACAACAGTTACGATGCCCGCTGCGGTAACGTGCGCTGGAGGTTCCATGCTGCTGCTGCTGCTCCAGCGTTACCCCACCCCAACTGCTGCTGCTGCTGCTGCTCTACTTTTTTATAGATTTCTTGTTTCGCATAATATTGGCTGCTACTGTCACTGGCTGCGCTACTGCCTGCTGATGGTGCTGCTGCTGCTGCTGCGTCGTTCTGTTCTTGCTATCGATAATTTTGAATGTTAGCAAACAGCTGTTTATTGGACCTTCATCATTAACCACCACTGTACGCAGTGTACAACAACATTGCCCTATTTGTAACAACACTGTAATAGACAAATGAAAGCAAAACGTAAACAAAAGTATGACCAGCGGCAAACAAGTGTGCCCAGCATGTTTTGGTATTTTAACTGCATGTGTCAACGCGATAATATACTAAATAATTCCGAAGGGATTTTTTGAATTTTTGCCGCTAGCACACAAGAAATGTATTGAATAGAAACCGCTCTTAATACCTTACGTTGATTTAACGAGATCATAAAATGGATATGAACTGCTTTGAGCGTTAATTAAAAACGGATGTTGAAGAGGTCTACTTAGTTACATATTAAGGCAGTACTGAAGTTAAGAAACAAATTCCCAATCAGCTTTTACTTGATTCAAAATAATCAAATATTATAATATATTCAATTATGAAACAATAAAACATCGTACAAGCTATTAATACACTACATATTCATATGTATTTCTAGGCCAGGTTCGTGACACGATCAGCATACTTGTCACAAAGCCAAAATTACGGTAAAAAAAAAAAACAAACACACTTGATCATCGTTTAGTGCTAAATTGCGTGAATTTGCCAACCTGTACAAAAGCTAATGATTCCTGTAGTCTTGTTTAAACCATGTTTGTGCGCGCCAAGAGGTACGAAATGGATAGCAGTATGTCTGTGCCCGATTCAGACATGGAGAGCAACAACGACGGCATCGATCTGACATCGAAAAAAACGCGCCAGCCGGCGGTCGGAAAAACGCTATGCAAATGCTTCGTAAATACGTACCAGGAATATTGCCAGAACTCCTCCATACACGGGGTGCAGTATCTGGGCGAGGAGAAGCGGCCGATAAAGGAGCGCGTCTTTTGGCTTTCTGTGTTTGTGGTGTCCATTTACTGCTGCGCCACGCTGATCAACAGCGCGTACACCAAATGGAATGAGACGCCGGTGATTGTTAGCTTTGCGGAAAGATCAACGCCCGTATGGAATATACCCTTTCCGGCGGTCACCATATGCTCGGAGACAAAGCGTGTGGTAAAAGCGAAAAGCAACAATTCCTTTGCGAATCTCTACAAGCAGTTCTCGCACGATATGCGAGCGACGCGCATCTTCAAGCCACAAAATATCACCGCCATTGAAATGGAGGAGTTCCGCACGCTGCTCCATGTCTGCAATACGCACATCGTCGATCGTGATATGCCCCTAATAGCTGGCGAGGATCTAGACTATTTTGCGGTGCTGGAGCGCATGCTGCCGCCCTTCGAACGGTATTTCTTCTATTGCCGCTGGCTAAGTCGGTTCAACGAGTGCGACAAATACTTTCGCAGAACGCTGACAGAGGAGGGCATCTGTTATACGTTCAATGGAATGCGGCCGACCGATATTTATCGCGAGGACACGTATCAGTACAATCACAGCGAAGTGGAGAATGTCACTCAGTCGACCTGGAGCCTGGAGACGGGCTATGATCCGGCCAGCGATGTTGAAACATATCCAGCTCGGGTGCTCAGCGCCGGCGCGCGTTCGGGCATATTTATGACGCTGCAAAGTTTCAAGCAAGAGGTCGACTACGCCTGCCGTGGACCTGTGCAGGGCTTCAAGGTGCTGCTGCATGCGCCGGACGATGTGCCGCAGGTGTCCAAGCAGTTTGTGCGCATACCCATGGGCAGGGAGGTGCTCATTGCCGTTAAACCCAATATGATAACCACATCCGCCGGCATCGCCGAATATCATCCACAGCGGCGACAGTGCTTCCTCAGCCACGAGCGTTCGTTGCGCTTCTTCAAGGTATACTCCGAGTCCAACTGCCAGCTGGAGTGCCTGGCCAACTTTACGCTGACCAAATGCGGCTGTGTCAAGTTCTCGATGCCGCGCAGCCTGGATATGCCGGTCTGCGGCGAGGATAAAATCTATTGCTATAATCTGGCCGAGCGCGAGCTGCTTGTTCGCGAATTTCATCGCGTTCGCAGCCTCAATGTTGTCGGCGAGGCGCCGAGGGGCGTGGAAACTGCATGCAATTGCATGCCCGCGTGCACATCGCTGGTGTACAACACGGAAATCTCGCAGGCCAACTTTGATCTGGAGGAAATGCTGGCCGCCGAAGGCGACACGCAGTTTATGCGCGACTATCCCGGCTCTCAGATGTCCCGGCTATCGATTTACTTTAAGCAGAGCCAGTTTATCACCTCCAAACGATCCGAGATGTATGGCGTCACTGATTTTTTGGCCAACTGCGGCGGCATCTTTGGTCTTTTCATGGGCTTCTCAATACTCAGCATGGTGGAGTTGTTGTACCATTTTACTTTGCGTTTCGGTGTCAATCTGAAACAATGGTTCAAGATGGATTTATAGATCTCGGCAAGGCGAGGTCCAATTTTGTGCTGTTCATCCGCAACTCCCATGTTGCGCATGCAAAACAGATCAAAATTCCTATAATAAGTATATATATTTTTTAATGTTATTTGTTAAAATATTTTTTATATACATACATATTTATTTAGAATTATTTTTGTGAAATTTCAATCCAATACCCAAAAAACCTGTATAAAGCAAAACGAAATTTTTAAAATATTTACAAAACGTGTCTTTGAATGGATTGCCACTGAGTCCAAAACAGGCAAAGCGCAATGTCCACATAAGAGATATAATATGAGCTAAAAGCATAAGAAAACATATTTTTTTAATTATAAAAGAGCCTAAATCCGATTTGGCATTTTTTCTGGCAACATTTTTTTTTTTCAGCCCATGTACCGTTTTAATTTGGCAATCAGTTGATCAGCTAATCTTGCCACCTGGAAAAAGTTTCAAGAGTTGCCACACTTTATCAGAAATTTGTCAGTCCAGCCCTGGTTATATTTCAAATCGATGCCATATTAAATAATCAAATTTAGTTTGATTTGAAATGCAGCATTAAATCAATTTTGAATCGTGTAATTTATTTAGAAACTAATGAATTTCCTTTATTACAATAAAGACAGGCTGCTAACGGTCTCACAAAAAATGTTTAAATAAATCGATTTTATTTCGTTTAATCAGTAAATAGCATTAATCGCCAAAGAGCAATTCTTTTATACACAATTTCGTCAAATTTCTCTTAAGCGATTTTCCTTTTGTTTATGTTTAAATATGGTTTATAGCACCGCATCAAGTTTATAGAGGAGTAAGTAAGTATGTATGTTTGCCCGATATTCCTTTGTTTGTTTTTCTTTTTTAACGCCGTGGGGAACAGATTAAGTAGCTCAACATTTGCATGAGTATCCGTATAAATTTATATGAATATTGATATACTATTTACATTTTTGCATACTTCTAATAGAAATCATAAACGAAACTCAAATCAATTTTAATTTGCGTCTTTAGTAACTTAACCGCTGCTCCAAAACACAATTATGATAATTAAAGAAAAAAATAGAGAATAAGACTATAATTTAAAACAAAAAAAAATACAATGTATACACAAGCACAGCGAACTGAACAGAACTTAAAGTGAAGAAACCTATATAAAATGGTATACATATATGCAGATCATCAATATATATAGCAGAGTTACAATACATACATTTTCTCTGTATAAAGCCGCAAATTATAAACTCTCTGCATCGCGTTTTCATATGGCATGCAGCAAAACCTATTGCCAGAATCAAAAGTTCTGATAACCAATTTGTTTTTATAAGCATCTGTGCAGCTGTAATTTCTACACGCGTATGTTATGTATATATATATTTAGGATATTAGTTGGTAATATGCTGCCGTTACAATAGTTTACTTAAAGTCATCCGTTTCGAGTATCTCAAAGTCGCTCTCATCGGACGAGTCCAGGGAGGTCACTTGGCGTCGCTGATATTTGGCCAGCGCCGCCGCCGCCGCCGTCGCATTATCGGTGCTGTCCACCTGGTTGGCGCCCCATTTGACCAGATTGGTCATGAGACTGGGCAGGAGTGCCTGCGCCTGCGTTTTGACAGCCAGCGCCATTAGAGAGCTGTTGCTGGCAGCGGGATCGCTGGGCGCTTCAGTTAGCTGGCGCAGCAGCGGATTGGGGCCGCCAGCATCGACGCTGGTGTGGTCGGGAAATTGCAGGCCCTTGGATAGGCTTTCCTCCGATGATGATGAGGTGGTGGACAGCGAGGAGTCGCGCTTAAAGTGCCCTCTACGAAAGTCCATTGTCTTGTCCGCAGTCGACTGTTCGCCCTCGGCTGTCCGGCTCTGCTCGTATTGTTGTTGTGCAGCAGCGTTTAATTCCGCACTTTGCTTGGGCTGCGACAGAGGCACCAACTCATCCTCGTCCTCGTCCGTTGAATGCTCATCGATTTCGGGTATGGAATCGGGTATAAGCAGCTCGGAGGGTATATCGTCGCTGCACTCATCATCATCCCCATCGCCAACGCCAACGCCAACGCCATCGGCGTCGGTGGGTGAGCTGATGGTGGCCACATCGCTGGCGCGTTCCAACACAAATAGATTCGATTCGTTAACATCCGGCATAAACTCATCATCTAGCTCGGCTTCGGCATTGTTATAGTTGATCTTCTCCGACCATTGAAAATCTGCAATGCCAAACATTTTAGATACAAATGCAATCAAAATAAATTGTAATCCCTTTACCTTTGTGTTCGATTTGCAGCAGCTTAAAATTGTATTTGGTCGATACGAGTGCAGAGAGCACCAATAGGGTCAGCACCAGAGTGGAGCCCGATATCAGATGGCCCAAGACGGCAAGAGTGGCCAGGCTGCCGCTGCTAACCAAACAGAACATGCTGGGTGAATTGCGACGCCAATTCTCGATGCGATGCAACCACGACTCGAGCTTTGCGCGCAGCTGCGGTGTGAGAACGACACGAAAACTGCACCGTGTCCAATACAGCCAGTAACTGAATAGGCCCAGGAACAGCACACCCAGAGGACGTACACTGTAAAAAATACAAGAATACAAAATATGCAGAGGATCGTTGCGAAATCAGCAGGAAGCAATTAGCGTGCACAGTGCAACAAACTCAAGCTAAATGAACTGAACTGAACTGTTGCTGGCGACGGGCCCAGCATTAATGCGACTTAATGCTAACTTGCCTCAACTCAAGTCAATTACCAAAATTTTAGTTGGCTGCTCGAAAAACATGTTCTAACAGGAAGCACTCGCAGCTGCTGATGCCTCATCATAGCATCATCATCATCGTTTCGCATAATCTTTCACAGACTATCCAAACCGGACTATCAAACTGAAGCGAACTCAGCTGATCCGTGTTTGTTTCTGTGCTTCTTCTTCAGCTTGTTCTCCCTTAGCTGGAAATATGACTAACTGATCTACGGGTTATGCAAAGACCCTCTCTCTCTCTCTCTCTCTCTCCCTCTCTCTCTCTCTCTCTCTCTCACACTCGCTCTGCGCGGAAACAATCAACAAAAACTGGCTTGAATTATTATAAGGCAATCGGAATTCAAGTTTTTGCTTAATTAATATTTGTATTTAACTTGTTGAAGATTTAAACGAATTTATTAATTAGACTTTGCAACAAATGTTGCCTTTTTCCTGCAAACTTACTTTTTTTAAGAATATAATTTTGTCTTTTTAATGTAATGTGGTAAGCTTTTTATATTATATATATTTATATTATATAGATTTTTATATTATATAGATAGCATAGGAACGATCGATCAAAATTCAATTTTTTTGTATGAAAAACTTATTGGTTATCTTCTTATGTTTCGGCCAAATCTTTCAAACATCGCATTACAACTATATTGTATAACTTTTCGGAAAGAATTGGGCGACAAATGAGTTTTTGTTTGGCCAAATTGTCTGTTTTCCCAGATATTTTTACCGAACTCCGTAATAACGAGCTTCACTATTCCGTAAGCTATTTCATTAACGTTGAGTTCAACAAAATCGTTTAAGATTTGAAAGGTCACATACTTAAAGTCGTCACCCCGAAAAAACGGCCAAAAACCCGGAAACTGTTTGTCCTGACTGATTAATTTTGTTAATATTGTTAATTAAAATTAAAATTGAGATCATTTTAAAATATCGATAGCTCCCGCTCTTTTAGTGGAATTTATTGTCTATCGATAAATATATATATATATATCGATATAGATCACATGAATTATAGGATTAGGATTCACAAAATTCGGTAATAGGATTGTAAAATGGCATAAAAAATGCAAGTTGAACTCAACGTTTTGAACAACGTTTTTTTCCAAAATTAAAGAACCTCTAATCTTACCTACATATATACGGAAACGTACGGTTATCGGGCATACCCTGTAGCCAGTTAGCACGCAAGGGGTATTTATTGTATAAACATGTACACAAATAGGTTTATAACAATAGCATCTTAAATTGAAAGACAGATAAATAAATGAGCTACGTAAGCAGAATACGTGGCAATAAATCTCTAAATCGTCCAATTATACCTATGTACGTCAAATTATACCATATGCATATACATATGTACAGTCACGGACAAAAGTATTGGCAATTGTGGTGTTGTCAACTAAAAATTCGAAATTTGAGAATAACCAACTTATTATTTTATTGAAATATATTTTTTTTATGATCTTTTAAATATCTAACTCACTTAAAAGTATTAAAAAAGGAACATTTTTTGTTGCTTCAAGCCTTACAAATAAAAAACAAAAAATATATAAATTGATGCTTAAACAATTTTTTCTAAGTATTTTTTTTTAAGATTCAAATAACGGTGCTTACAGAGTTTCATTTTGGCAAAGAAAAGTGTGACCATATAAAAATAATATTAAAATAACAACTTTATATTGAAAATTGCCAATACTTTTGTCCCTATAAAATTACGGGTTCTTGGAATTAAATTATTATTAAAAATTAACCATGCCGCCAAAGTTTATAAAAATAATTCGATTGCATGCACAAATAGCTAATAATCGTATGAAAAATATAAAATTATTAAATATTAGACGGTATATTGGACAAAACCGACAATAAAACAAGATAATATTAAATTGCCAATACTTTTGTCCGTGACTGTATATATACATACATATAGATTAGATTGTTAAATGTGGGACAAACAGCGAAAGTAGTCATTTGCTCAATGTGCGTTCTATCTAAAATGGCAATAACAAAAGGCGTAGTCGCACGACTTAGTCACATTCCAGAGGCTATTCACGATAATAAGTGTATGCTTTTTTATATACGTTACTTGATATATACCCTAGCAGAGGGTATTCAAATGTTGTCATAGGAGTCCCAATGCGGTCTTTCTGTTTCTGCCAAGTCGAACAACACAAGCATAGGGACAATCGATCGGAAAAGAAGAGTTAGAGTTAGCATAGGAACCCTTCTCAAGGCAAATGTCCGCAAGGGTATTTAATCGTTGGCGTGCCATAAATAGCCGCATTTCTTTATCAAAAAACAAAACTGTCTATCATTATCGCATTGTTTGCCTTGCACAGCTATTTTTTTTGTTTACTTTCCGCTCGCTTCTGCTTACAAAGTTGTTGCCAGAGGCCAAGTGGCAATCGGACGAAACAGCTGACATTGCCAAATCGAATACTCTTCCCATGGGGCAGCACCCTTGTGTGCTGTAAGATGTTCCCTTGCAAACTCGATTTATTGATTTCTAAATATATGTATATAGAATCAAACCTTTTATCTTACATTCCAAATTCCAGGCGTAAGAATTGGTTTAGATTCTACATTTCGGTAGATCTATACTAAGTGTCTATATATAGTATATATATAGTATATATATATGGCTTTATAGATGTGCACTGTGCATTTGCGGGTATCTCACCTTTGTATATGAACTTTGCTAATCAATTTTGATTGCATTGAACTAATGCACTTTTACTTGAAACGTCCCGCCGGTTCGGATCAGTTTATTAATGGGCTGATTTTTGTTCGCTGATCGGAAGTAAAGCTTTCGTGTCAACAAGTTTTTATATTGTTCAAAGTATTATTATTGGCCTAGCTCAACAAATTTGTGTAAATTGTTGTGCCTCATTTTTAAGCAGAGTTATAGGCAGTGAAATACTATATATTAAAGCTACCGGTAAGAGAAATGCTTGGCCTCTTATAGACGAACAAATTTTCTTATTTTCTTATTTGAGAGTTATTGTGATTTTTATCAACGGGGGAAACTATACTATATAGGCCCCATTGGAATATTCCACCAAAAAAGGTATTTGTTGTATTGTTATATTGAATAGATCTATTTTCGTCTTATTTTATTCAGATATCCTAGCCCTAACACCACGCATCAGCACTACCTATAAATATATGTATATATAATTATTAAGAGATTATTCTTATTATTATTATGATTAATTTTGTCATTCAACACCTTTTATAGGCAAAAAAATAGACATGTAACAAGTGAGAATTGAGAGAGAGAAGTGAGAACCAGTCGGCAGAGTCAGAAATATTTTTAGAACCATCCTCAAAGGAGCTCATCGGTCGTCTTCGTTCCAATTTTGGTCACACTAGCTCTAAAACTGTGACAGATATTGCTTCTTTTTTTTTTGCTTTCGATTTTTCAAATATCACTTGGCGTTTATTTATAGCTGCTATCGATTATTTTCTGTGGGCAAAGCTATCGAGATTGTGATTGACATATGTATGTGTCGGATAACGGTATTTGTTTTCGAATTAGTTGCTGTTGTTATTGTTATTGTTGCCTGTCGAACAACCTTTAGCTAAAAAAAAAAAAAAAACTGCAACTGTTGCTGTTTTTTCACTGATAATCGGATGATAAACAATGTAATACAACAAATTAATACAACAAGTGCAATTCTCGCACTCATTCTACTCTTTAGACACAATTTTATACATACATATACAAACGTGTGCATGACTAGGTCCATACATACATATGTATGTACGAATGTACTATATATATATATATATATACGTGTGAGTATGTATTAACTGGCAAGCTCTGCCTGAGGCTGCGTGCGGAATCATTTCTGCTGCATTTTTCTTTGGTTAATTGCGCCACACAAAGACACAGACGCACACACAGTAAGGTATGAGTGTGTGTGTGTGTGTAATATATAGATATGCACACGTACGTATGTATGTACATGTGTACATACATAAAAAGGCAGCGCAAAAACAACGTAGCTGACCGTCAACCACATACTAATACAGTTGCATCTACGCGCCATGGTGAAGAAAGGCAGGGCAAGCGGTAGGGCGGGGGTTGTGGGGCCAGCCGGGCCAGCAGCCAGCCAAACCGCGTATATACATATATATATATACATACATATATATATATATCTATGCCCAAAATAAAACATTACAACTTTCAAATACAAAGAAGTTATTTAAGAAATGCCGACGTTTATATACCCTAACAGATATATAAATTCATGATGTTTTTCAATCAATCATATATATACATACATATATATTATATACTAGAAAAATATTGATTATTTTTTATCAAATATTTTCAATTTTAATTTCGTTGAATAATAAGTTTTAGATATAAGAGCTTAATAATTGATTGCCTGTTCCAATTCTCAGCTAACGGTCGATTGTTCTATACTAGATACATATATGCCTTTAATTTGTATTTGTTCGACCACGCCCATCTCTAGTTAAAAATGTCGTGACAAAATGAAAATACTCGGTGTAACGGTATAAGCACTGGCCACGCGACGTTTAGTCAGTCTCTCTCTCTCTCTCTCTCTCGCTCTCTATTTCGCTCGTTCTCTCTTTCTCGCTCTTCCTGTCATGCTTTCGCTTAAAAATGCTGCGTCGTTGTCGCCGGCTATAGAATTTATTTTAGTTTCGCTTCCTTTTGGAATGAGAATGCGCGAGGCATGTGAATGCAAATGCTTTTGGTTTGTGACCTAAATTGAAAGGCGTGAGTGCACTTAAAAGTTTAAATAATTAACTGAATGCGTGCGCTAGCTTGCAATATATGTATGTATGTAAATACTAGCAATTATTTATTGGCTTAGCTCAAAATTATAGCTGTCAGGTTTTCACTCATTTCCTCCCAAAACCGATAAAACGGGCTAAAAGGAGCTCAATTAGCTCTAAACAGGTACCCGTTAATGGGATGCAAGAAAATAGCTAAATCAGTTTCAATACCAACTTTTTCCGGACTATGACATCTGAAAACGGCTTAATTTAGCTAGAAAATGGCTGAATTGGCAACACTGTATGAGTTTAGCTATTGGCTGTATAACCTAAGGTGGCTACAGGTGTACGCGCTAGTACTTACCAGGACATTAACATCACCATGCCGAGCGCTATGGCAGCGCCTTGCAGCGTTACCCGCGATGGTCGTGGAATTTGAAACATATTTTTGTAACGTTTTTATATATATATATATATTATATATAAATATTGTTAATATCGCAGCCTGCTGCAATTTGTGTTTTTTTATTTATTTTTTTTTTTTTTTGTTTATACTGATGCAGCTGATAGTGATACGGTTTTATTTTTATTTGAAAACTGAATTGCCGTTAGGTTAGGTTAGTTTCAATCGATTTTTATCGATCAGCTGTTCGCGCATGGGTGCCGTTACAAACTGCGCACCTGCACTTTACCACTGAATGCGCAACGAGAATATGTCAATATGGCAACGGGGCACTGAGCCAACTTGTTTTTCCGGCCGCTGCTGCTGCTGCTGCTGCTGCTGCTGCGTAGAAATGAAATATTGCTGCATGAAAACAAACAACAAAAATATGGCAATTTACCAAAAATAAATGCAAACGAAATGTCCAAAAAGGAAAAACAATTTTGTTGTTGTTCACATTATTATTATAATTATTATAATACTCTGACAGAGCGTTTTATAAATTTGTCATAAAATGTGTCTGTCTGTACATACATATCTACTTCAAGAGTATTTAATCTTCGGCAGTCCGAAAATAATTAATTGCGCCTTCTTGTTGTTATTGTTATTGTACGTTGGATTTGGGACAAAAAGCGATGTTTATAATATAGGGCACTGGCAGATGCTTTCAACGTTCGTCAGCGACTCAGCGCCATGGACAGAAACGCTACAGTTGGTGTCAACCGACTGCGCAATACTCTGTTAGCAATGTCATGCCAGCTAATTAAATGGGAGCCAATCCAAATTTGTTTTATTTTTGACATAAACTTTCGAGGAGATTAACCAAGTTAGTGACTAAGATTAAAACTCTCAAACTATTAAAGAAATACAGGAATTTTCCTTTTGCTAGCACGATAATTTTTTTTAATCTGAAGTGGCAAATTTCACAATATACTCTTTTTCTCTTTGAAAACAGGGTATAAAAACAAGAACAAAGAAACTAAAACTGCGTTGCGGCTGCCAGTCAATACGTATGTATGTACATACATACATACGTTCCTTGCAGAAATCCTCAAAATAATTGCACTTAAAAATTTCGCACTGTTCACTTTACAGTTAGTTCGTTTGAGCGCAGCTCTCTTTGAGTGGGACTGCGTTGGCGTTTTGGCATTGAGAATGAGCGCACGCGTTGGCAATCAACAACAAATAGTGTGAGAATTGTGAGTGAAGTTGTGATAACAAAAACAACAATCTACTAACAGAAAAGCGTAAAAAGAAGGCGAAAACAAAAACGGCAAAGTTGTTTGGCCTTCGATGTCTTCAATTGCGTCGCAGAATATATGTACATATATACATACATGTCAATGTATATATATTTGTACATATATACATATATATATATTTGTGCGTACATATATGTACGTGGTGTGCCATTCTTTTACTCTAAATTGTTCTTGTACGTACAATAATTATATATATATATATATACATAATTAAGCAACGCAAATAAAGCAAACGGCCAGTCAAGTGACTTGACACTCGTGTGTGTCCCTCTCTTTTCGCTAGTCCCTTCACCCAAAGGAAAAGATTGCAAAATAAACTCAAAAGAATAGAAAATGACACGCTGAAACACGCCTCCCGTTGGAAGAAACTAAAACGCAGTTACTGTAACACAGCTTAATACTCCCAACCCACACAAAGGGCAGCTGCTCTGGATAACAACACCCACACACATACTCAGATACATAAGCATGCACAAGGCTATATATGTTTTTTACGCGCACATGTGATATTTGTATTTAAACGAATTGTGATTTCTTAACTCAGAAATATACATGTATGTTTGTATGGCTGTAGTTATTGAATTATTTAATTTTGTAATTCGCACATACACAAATGCAAAGTCGCCTGGAGCAGCCAGCGCGCAACAGTACAAACAAAACAGCGAATGATGTTAGACGCGTCGTGAGCGGGGGCGGTTGAGAATGATTCTTAGGGGGGGGGCTACTATTTCGTCCTTCTGCAAGACAGTTTATTGTTTGGCACCCACGAGAAAAAAACAATATACTTTTGATTTATTATTTAGGCTTGTGCGTCACTGTTTCCTGCCTGCTTGCTCCGTTTTTAACGGCACTGTAAACAAAAACAAAAAAATTGGTAATAACAACGAATCAACTACGAAACGCGCAACACGATATCAAATGCTATGTTACGCCAATGTAAACCTGCGGTTCCACCGATGATTAATCGACATTTCGATAATTACTAAAACTACCATTGAAATCGATTCCCATTCTCTCCCTGGACGACGACGTCAAATTAGCGGCGGTGACTTTGCGTCGATTTTTGGTACTTGGTATCGGAGACGGAATCACTCACTTTTAAATGCATTTATTTATGTTTTCAAGCACAAAGCCAATTAAATTTTAATACATTAATTTACTTTTGAATTTCAGCTTATAATATGGGTAAACCAAAGGATTAAAATATTATATATTGACCATTCTTAAAACATCTTAACTTTAGGGATAATGGCACCGAAAACATCATAATCTCAATGTTGAAAAAATTTTAAAACTCGTTCAGCACGTTTTTAAGATATTTGTACAACAGCGCAGCAACCTCGTTGCTAGCCCCATACAAAATGACCGTAAAAAATTAGCCTTGCACTTGAACTCTAATATCTTTTTGAAGATACCAATTTGAAGATACATGTTTTAGTAAGCCATACGCGTTAATTCTAAGCAAATTGATTAACCAGTTTCTAAGAAAAATAATTAAATGCAAACACACCTCATGTTATTCATTCAAAGGGCCTATCGAACTACAAGCTCCAACGGGAACTGAAATACTGCTTGAAAACAGTGTTGAACAGTCTTATACAGAATTGAGCGGGAACAAATTATTTCAAATTATTTGTGTATTTGAAAGAAATAAAGACCAAAATAATTGAGACTTTACAAAAAAACATTATCTTTGGTAGAATATAATGCTGTTAAAAAAGGCAACAGTGCATTTAAGTATTTATAGACAGTATTATAACAAAATGGTGACAATATTTTAAAAACATGTATCTGCCAATTATTTTAAAGTCTTCAAATCTTTCATTAATACAAATAATTTGAATTAATTGGTTCCCGCTCAGTTCTGTATGAAACTGTTCAATACTGATTCCAAGCAGTGATTCAGTTCCCGCTGGAGCTAGTAGTTCGACAGGCCTTTTGAATGAACAACATAATTTATATTTAATTGTTTTTCTAAAAAATTGGCTGGTCAATTTGTTTGACTTAGTGCGTAACACTTCCTAAAACATATATCTTCAAATTGGTATAGCGTGCTTTGAGGGTCATTATCCCTGAGAAAAGATATTAGGGTTCAAGTGAAAGGATAACTTTTAACGGTCATTTTGTATGGGACTAGCAACGAGGTTGCTTCACTGTTGTACAAATATCTTGAAAAGGTACTGAACGATTTTTATAAATTTGTAAAGTTTGGTTTGGTGAAAGTATTGGATTTAATCGTGCTTATGAGGTTTTCAGGCCATTATCCTTAAGATATTTAAAGAATGGTGAAAACCAAATATTTCAACCCCTTGGTTTATCCATATTATGAGCTGAAATTCAAAATCAACAGAATGTAGACAGTAAATAATTTCATTTTTTACAATTCTGCACTTAAATGTATTTGGTTTTGTTTTTTAAAAAATATAAATAAATGAATTTAGAAGTGAGTGATTCCGTCTCCGATACCAAGTACCAAAAATCGACACAAAGACACCGCCGCTAACTTGACGTTATATCGACCAATCGATATAATATTAGCATCCCTGCATCCTCGCAAAATACATCAAATAGTAGACTTGCCGAGTCATAATCAAAGAAGTTAACTTAGGAGGCGTTCGGCTGGGATCTAACACAATTTGCAAAAGTATTATCCAAGCAGGAGTCGTTTATTAAGAAGAAAATCGATTGAAAAAGGAAGAGCAATATGACACTCACAAATCGGGTAATTGAGCATAACCAAGTTCGCTAAAAACAAACAATAAAAAAAAAAAGTAATTTTCAGGTGGATACGGAGGCAGCCTACCAAAAAGGCGAGGGCTTCCGGTCATATTACATACAAAAAATTGAGGAACTGCAGCTAATTGTTGCCGAGAAGAGTCAAAATCTACGCCGCTTGCAGGCGCAGCGTAACGAACTCAATGCCAAAGGTAAGAAACGTCACAAAGGAAAATCCCACATAATGTTTTATTTATTACAATAGTGCGTATGCTACGCGAGGAGCTGCAGCTGTTGCAGGAACAAGGTAGCTATGTCGGTGAGGTAGTAAAGCCGATGGACAAGAAGAAGGTGCTAGTTAAGGTGCATCCAGAGGGCAAATTTGTTGTTGACTTGGATAAGAACATTGATATTAACGATGTGACACCCAATTGCCGTGTTGCGCTGCGCAACGAAAGCTATACACTGCACAAGATATTGCCAAACAAAGTGGATCCTCTAGTTTCGCTAATGATGGTCGAGAAGGTTCCAGATTCCACATACGAAATGGTGGGCGGCTTAGATAAACAAATCAAGGAAATCAAAGAAGTTATCGAGCTGCCCGTTAAGCATCCAGAATTGTTTGACGCCTTAGGCATTGCGCAGCCAAAGGGTGTACTGCTCTATGGCCCACCCGGTACTGGCAAAACACTGCTGGCTCGTGCTGTGGCCCATCATACCGAATGTACATTCATACGTGTCTCTGGCTCGGAGCTGGTCCAGAAATTCATTGGCGAGGGTTCACGCATGGTGCGCGAACTGTTTGTGATGGCGCGTGAGCATGCGCCATCAATTATATTCATGGATGAGATCGACTCGATTGGCTCGTCGCGTATTGAATCTGGCTCTGGCGGCGACTCTGAGGTGCAGCGCACCATGCTGGAGCTGCTCAATCAGCTGGATGGCTTTGAGGCCACCAAGAACATCAAAGTCATCATGGCCACGAATCGTATTGATATACTCGATCCTGCATTGCTTCGTCCCGGTCGCATTGATCGCAAGATTGAATTCCCGCCACCGAATGAGGAGGCACGTTTGGACATTCTAAAAATTCACTCGCGCAAAATGAATCTAACGCGCGGCATTAATTTGCGCAAGATTGCCGAACTGATGCCGGGTGCATCTGGTGCCGAGGTCAAAGGCGTATGCACCGAGGCTGGCATGTATGCCCTGCGCGAGCGTCGTGTGCATGTGACCCAGGAGGATTTCGAAATGGCCGTTGCCAAGGTTATGCAGAAGGACTCTGAGAAGAACATGTCCATTAAGAAGCTGTGGAAGTAAAAACCTCGTAAAGAGTTACACTGAACCACTTCGATTATAATTTAATTGCACACAATATAATTTTAAAAATATAGTAAAACAGAATGTTTTTACAATTTTTGCATATTTTTTTTTTCTTAATTATCTGCAGTGGTCTTGCGCAACTGCAGCTCCGCTTGCAGCATGGCACAAATCTGCTCATCATCGGCCACATCAATGCAAGTCTGGCCATCGGCGTCGCGCAGATCGAGATCCGCATTCAACGATAACAAATAGCGCAATGCCTCCACATGGCCACAGCTGGCGGCATAATGCAATGGTGTCTGTTGCTCAGCATCGCGCTGGTCCACATTGGCGCCGCACTTGACCAGATACTCAATGATCCCAATGGCATTGCGGTCGGTTGCCCAGTGTAACAATGCCATACCCTGATCATCCAATTGCACCAGATCAGCGGTAGTCAGTTGCTCACGCAAACGCTGCAAATTGTTCTCCTTGACGTGATCGAATAACGTTTTCTGGTGCTCCGGCCTGTTGGTCTCCTCAATGGGCACTGATTCAATCGAGTGCACCACCCAACCGCTCAGCTTGCCGCTGCCGCTGCCGCCGCCGCCGCCGCCGCTCGACATGTCGTCGTCCAGCCAATTGGGGTCCAGTTTGTGCACCTTCTCAACGTACGCACGCTGGGCATCTGCGCAGCTCATGTCGCCCAGCTCGTGCCACGCATTCCATTTGCTGCGCGCTTTCATCTGCAGAACCGAGGGGCGTGGCGTGCCGCAGACTCCCTCCGATGCCTGTTTGTATAGTGCGTACAACTCGAGCAAATCTCTGGCATGATAGAGGTTCGCTTTGCGCATCACGTGCGCCGTTGCCATTGAAAACATCTTTTCGATCTCCTGCTGCTGCTGCTCCTCCTCATCATCGCCGATTTCCAAGTCACTATCAAACATACTTAACTAAATGCAACTGCAAGAACTAATTAACTAATCTAAAAACTGTTTTACTCTCGTTTTCAGTGAATCTATGTGTGTGTATGTGTGTGTATATGTCTCTGTGTGGATGTGTGTATTTGGTTTGACAATTTGTATTGCATTTATGACTTATGTATGTTCAAATAATTGCCCTCCAATATGTGCTTCTGTTCGTTTTCAATCTTTTCGAGTGCCTGCAAACTGTTGAAGCTCACAAAGCCGTAGCCCTTGGAGCAGCCTGTTTTCTTGTCAAATATGACGTTGGCGTTAACTACGCGCCCGAATTCTTTGAAATAGCCTCGCAACTCTTGATGACCCACCGTCCAAGGAAGATTGCCCACAAAAATGCGGTGAACTGATTTTCCAACTTTTGCCACTGCGGTTGCCATGTGTACGAACAATTTTTCGATGCTCTCTCTGTTTCGTCTCGCTCTTTCTCTCTTTTTCTCGTCTGCAAATGTCAAACGTTTCTGCTAAAATAGTTAACAAATTTTAATTCAATATTCCGTCTCACCTGCTTGGCGCACAAACGTTGCGTAAATTTATGTTTGTATGTATGTATGTGTGCAAGTGTGTAAAATATTAGCGAACGCACTTGTCGGTGTTGTTCACTGTAAAATTAACCTCAAAATTGACATAGAAAAATATTCACACTTTAAAGTTGCATTTGGCGATTTATTATCGATTTAATATCGATTATTTTCCGCTCCACATTTATAGCCAAAAACAAAAACAACAGTTAAGTTCACAGATTAAAGGGATTTTTGAAGCAACATAAAAATAATATATTAGTAATATATAATATATTAAATAATAATATTAGTTATATAAGGTCCTATCACTAACCAAAAAATCGAACAATATTCTACGCGCGATTTAAAAGTAAAACAATTTATGATTTGTATTTCTGCTTTGTCATTTTGTTTAATGTTCCCTTTTCTTTTTATTTTATTTGCGTTTTTATATTTCTTTTTGTTTAACAAATTTGTTTAAAGATACAAACTACTTATAGTTAACAACATCGCATACATATTTAATAAATAAACAATCATTTCTCGTACATTTACAATACAATGCGATATAAAACAAATTTCAATTGGCGCAAGCTAAAGATGTTGTTTTGCCGATCAATATACATATATAATATGGAAGCGATTTGTTTATTTCTTTTTTAATATTAGTCAGCCAATTGGTTATGTACTGCGAACAGTTTACTTTGATGTTCAAGATAAAAATTTGCTACGATTTGTCAGTTAGTTAACTTGCATCAATATTATCATTAATTATATCATAATCATAATTATTATTATATCATAATTAATTATGATTTGGCGAACCCTTCTCCTATTTCATTTTTCATTTAAATAGTATCGGTGTTTTGAAGAATCTATTGAACCAAGGCGTGTATTTTTGCGGCTCAACGGCTCAACCGTTGCATTTTTCTGTCATGCCCTAAAAATACATGTTTCTTGATTTGTTTATACTTTAATAGTTATCATTGTCTTATTCAAAATTTAAATACAAATGTAGTACGCCTTCAATGCCTTGGCCTGCATGCAGGCATATCTTAAGAGTTAACATAATCCTTCTCTTTAATAACATATACATATACATATATATATATACCTAACTCATTTAAATTTAATTTCGTTTCGTTTCATTATTGTTTTTCTTTTTTGACAAAAGTTAGCAAATCAAAAACTATAGAGGTTTAATGTTATTCGCCTGATTTGTACAAAACCTATACAAAAGTTGTTTATTTATTATATGTATATATATATATATATATATAATGTAAGTATGTATGTTTATATGTATGTATATAATATGCATTTCGCTCTGATTTCCAGGTCAATTGCATTCAAACTAATTGTAAAAGTATACAGTAAGTTTTGTAAATATAGAAAACAATTTTTTATATATAATAAGTTTTATAATATAATTACAACAAACTATGTCTAACATAAATATATGTAATTTTTATATATTATACATATAAAGTGTTTGTGTTGTGGTTGCTTAGCTTAGATTGATATATGCGTATGCATATATATATATATATACACATATATCCAGATTGATATTTTATTTGCTTGCTTTTCTAGTTTAGTTGTAACTTTTCTTTTAACATACTGTGTGTTAGAGACTGGCCTCTATTGTAAAGTACAAATAACGCAAAAATTTGTTTAATTTTCTAGCACACGCACAATTAAACAATAATAATGATCAAAAGAAAAATAAAAAAAGGAAAGGTTATTTTAAATTAAAAACTTTGCCATAATTCTGAACTGAAGTAGAAATATTCCTCTATTACAATCATGTCTCGTCTATTATTTAGTATAATCGTACTGAAAAAAATTCGTTATGTGTCACAGCACCACCATTCATGTTGTTGTTGTTGTTATTATTTAAATTGTAGCTGTTATTTTTAGCTTTCGAACGCATTTGTTTAGTGCATAAGCTACGCTTGGCGGCGGCACACACGCTACCAAAGGCGATGCAGGTGAAGATTTCGTGATAATACCGAACGCACATCGTTAGTGAACCGCAACGCGTCCAGCATGGGAAGCAGGGATAACAGCGCCGTATCCATTGGATCGGAGAACCAACTCTTGATGGGTATTGCATTGTTTGGAAAACAACGATATGCCCCCGGTGAATTGTCAATTATAAATATCTGCAAGAGTCGAATGTGGCAATCATATATTAGATATCATATCTCTTTACCAAATAGACAATTTTTGATAGCTAACCCTATTCAAATCACTGCATATGGCTGACAAATCTTTGGTATAGGAGCCATAGTCGGGCGTGCAGTGTTGTCTGTAGTAGCGACGCCGCAGTATATTGCGGCCATTGTCCAGTTTGTCGGCCACAGCAGCCCCGTAGATTTCCATGCTGGCCGTAAATACAACCAGATCATACCACTGCGATACCTATAATTATATACGAACGGGTTTTACTAGTTTATCATCTCATTTGTATTATTTTTTTCTAAATAACCTAGAATTTTAAAAAAGTTTTCTTGTCAGGCAACTCTTTCAATATCCATACATCGTATACAAGGAAATGTTACTTGTTGCAATTGCAATTTGTAAAATGATGTTCAAAATAATATACCGCATTGAAAATGATTTATGATAAATCAAATTTGATTGTTATATAAGCTTACAGCTTGCTATAGGTATGTTAAAGAATATTGCGACGATATGCGGTTAAGACTTTGGTTCGTGTGCGTATTTATTTCTGGCGCAACGTTTAAGAATGACGCACAAAGAGGACTTAAGAAACCTGACTATCGGGTAAACAACATATGCACATATGTATGTCACGATATATGTTGACTGATGTACGGTGATGATGGTGGTCATACATATGTATGGAGCAACGTTTAAGAATGACGCATAGAAACACATCTGAGCTTTCGCACTGTTGTCGACTGTTGTTGCTGTTGTTGTTGTTGTTGTTGTTGTAACTCACCACTTCCAAAAAGTAATCAACATGCGGCCGCTTGTGTACAAAGAACCTCACTGGATGCCTGTCGATAGTCACTTTAACGGTGAAATCGTGCGGCGTGCCCGGCTTAACCGTATTCCTGGGCATAGCATTGTGATGTGAGTGTATCAGCGTCTCGTCCAGATCCAGCACCAATGTTTTTCGCTGCACCAGGCTGAGGCGATGGCGGGATACCGGTGACAGCGGGAATTGTTCATATTTAACCGGCTGATACTGGATAAACTAAGAGAGTTAATTTATACATTCAAATGTTGTATATTCACAATTGTTTTTTTTGCACAGCTGATAAAAAGGAATACAATGTGATTAGTTAAAAGGACAATTAACAATACGAAAAGTGTGATTATGGCAGCTTTCGAAATTCGAGTACTAAAGGCATGTGAATCCCCTACTGCAGTGTCATGCTGTCAAAGCACAAAATTAATTTATAAATAAAGAGAGATGCGGCAAAAGCGAAAAAGAGAGCAGCAATCGAGATAAGACGCTGAAACTGCATTTAATGCTAATGCATCGCTGAGCGATTGAGCAAATGTCAGTGTGATAAAGGCAAATAGTCAAGAACGGATGAGCAGCAGGGGGGGTCTAGGGGGCAGGGGGTGTGATAGAAAGGGGTATAGCTTATTGCATTGGTATTGCTTATCGCAGCCTTGACCAGCGGGTGGCGTTTGTTATTTAATCGGTGCTTCTGTGTCAAAAAACACAAGACCAGAAAAACGTTAAGCTCTAATTTGGGTAATGTTTGGTGCGTGTGTGTGTGCTATAAACAGATCATTTTGTTATAATTATGTTATTTTCTATATTTGATGAAGTACTTACAGCTCGCACTTGTCGATTGAACATGAAACAAATGCATGTCCAAACCTTCGATAGCAGCATAAGCAGCGCATGGAATTTCATTTGCACCAACGAAATCATTGGTAAGAAGTTCTCTTCTTACCGCAATTACAAATAGGGTTTTTTTGTTAAGTTGCAGTCGCGTCGTCGTTGTCGTTGTCAACGTACTGCTCCACTATTGTTGTAGGTTAGCTCAACGTTAGTTAGCATAAATTAAAACAAAAAAAAAAAAAAAACCAAAAAAATAAAGCAAAAGCTTCCTACAGTCACGCAAAACCAAAAACAACGCGCCGGCTGTCGAGCTACCAAGTTGTTATTGCTCTTGTGCTTTTGATAACGCGCTCAAATTGTTTGTTTGTATTTGTGTTTCGTGTTGTACTTTGCTGTATCGTTATCGGTATCGATATCACAATTATTGCTTTTTTGGATACCTTTCATACACACATACACATATACACAAAACAACAGGCGAGAGGCGCGCAGGGAATAAAATCGATATTTAACACAAGCGTTCTGCCGGGGCCTGCAAAAGGATATGATCTATCCTGCTTTTGTTTATGTTTGTACGCATGTACATGCACATGTGTGCATACGTGTGCACGCCTTTGATGGGGTTTATTTTACTATTTACACCTTTGATTGCCCTAAATGTTTCATCACTTCTCTCATTTTCACTGTTGTATTGTTACCGCTGGGCCTTTTGCTATTGCTGTCACAAATTCTGTTATTTTTCGTTGATTTTGATTGTCGCCGTTTCTGGCGGTGCTGCAATGTTTAGAATTGTGTTTGCGCTTATTTATTTATCCACTCTCTCTCTGCCAAGCGAAAATCAAATGATTGCAAGAAAAAACCTTTACTTTCGATCTTTATATTTATAAAATAGTGTCGCGCGGCAAAAAAATATTGCACTTTGATATTGAGTAATCTGGTTCTTGCTTTTTGTTTAATGAATCGCACACTCTGACATGCTTACACACAGACACACACTTCTTTAATCAATTTGGCCAAAAGCCAGTCCAAAAAATAAATTGTGAAAAATAAAAGAGATTGTCGCCGTGAGCGTGGTATTGTTATCGTTGGTATATCGATATGCGCTATATTGTCTTACATTTTTTATGCCGGTTAGCATATGTATCGGCGGATAATTTGCTATGCTAAACTAAGAGCAAATATTTCCATCTATATATAAATATATTTTGCACAAGAATTTAGAGAAAATATTAGCTATGATAATAGTATTTTTTTTTCAACACAATATACATTCAATTACCTTATATTATAGCGGCCGCAGGTTTAGAGAACGCCATGTTGACTTACGACCAAGCATCATGCAAGACATTTTTTATGACAATTATTTAATTGTTACGCAATGTAATATTGGTATTCTATAAATAAACATTTTTGGCATTTGTATAAATATGAACTAGCTTAATGCCATTATTTGCCTGGTTTTAGAACGGGTAAAGGGTAGTAGGACTTTTGACCACGCGGCATCATGCACGGTCTGAGCGTGTAAGCAAAATGAAATGCATCGATAACTGTTAATCGGCCGACCGCTGTAATCGTTTAAAGCGTCGTTGACGTTCTTTACAATTCGCAAAAGTGGAAAGAAAAAGAAAAATTATGTAGACTTTTTGGCAAAAGTATATCATTGTAAAAGTTTTGCAAAACTAAGTTTTAGGCCAAATAGTTCGAAGACGTTCCTATTGCGCGTGGCACGCAAAACGATTAAGTAGTTTACAATTTCCATTAAATATATATATATGAATATATATATATATATATAAATATATGTATATATATATGCATATATATGTGTATATTTATATATATGTATATATATGTGCATGTGTGTGTGTATGTGTTTTTAATGCGGCGACTGCGAATGTGAAAAAAGCCGCACTCTGCAAACCCGAGGCGTAGACTTTTTTGTTGTTGTTGTTGTTGTTGTTGCTTAAGACAAGTCCGCATACTCCACATCAGCCAGCGCTTGTGTGTGCGAGCGGGGAGTGGTAGCGGGTGCATTAAATTGAATTTTCTTTCACGAACCGTTTTATAATAACCGCTAAAATTGTGGAAAAACAGGAGAAAACTCCCAAGCGGAAGAAGAAGGCTGCAGCCAGTAAAATGTCTGCAGTTTATTCGCCGCAACCGCCGCCGCAGCAGCAGCAGCAGCCACCGACGCAGCATCCGCCGGGCACCGTGCAGTTGCCGCCGCCGCAGGCGCCGCCACAGCAACAGCAGCAACAAACACAACAACAGCAGCAGCAGCAGCAGCAACAACAACAACAACAACAACAGCCGCCTGGCAGTGGACAAGGGCCGCCAGGTGGCGTTGGAGTTGGACCAATGGGACCGATGGGTCCGATGCAGCAGCAGCGCGTTGGCCCCGGGCCAGTTGGTAATCCCGTCGGCGGTGTCGGCGTCGGCGTCATGATGGGCACACCACCCAATCCGAATGCACAACGTGGCGGCGTTCCCACGCAGCAGGTGAACTCGGCACAAATACAAAAAATGCTGGACGAGAATTGCGGACTCATCCAAGCTATACAGGACTTTCAAAACATGGGCAAATCACAGGAGTGCATGAGCTACCACGTGGCGTTGCATCGTAATCTGGTCTACTTGGCACAACTTGCCGATCCCCAAATGAATATTGCCCAAATTCTGCCAGTAAGACGCCAACACGGTTAATTCTAATTTAAGTTTATGCGTAACATATTTTTTGTTTTTGGTTTCACAGCCGCCGCAGCTATTGCAAACGCAGGCAATGCAGCAGGGCAACCAACCACCGGCGCCACATGGCATGACAGGCGTGGGTGTGCCGCCGCCTGGACAGCAGCAACAGCAGGTTCAGGGTCAACAGGGCGCACCGGGTCCGCCGCCGCCGGGCAGTGTCATTCAGTCACAGATGATGCAACATGCCGGAGACGGTGGCGTTGGACCCGTTGGACAAATGCCGCCCTATCCTGGCCAGCAGCAACAGCCCACACATCCGGGCATGCCGCCCAACGCTCAACAGCAATCTCAGCAACAGCAGCAGCAGCAACAAGCCGGCCAAGTGCAGCAGGCGCCGCAAGTTAGCCAGGCTGGACCCCAGCCGCAGGCCGCCTATCGCAACGTACAGGCCGGCGCTGGCCAAGGGCCTCAGGTGGTGTCCAATGCAGCACCCAGTAAGTGTAAAGTAGCGTGCAAGCAAAAATATATATATATATATATATATATATCGGGGTATGCCTGGGTTATGCCATGCAAAAGATTGTGAATTTTTGAATGATATTAACTTGTAGTTACTATAAATGTTTTCCTATTTCATATTTTAAGTTATGCTTTAAATAATTAAGTATGCCATTTGGCTCAGTGCATTGCTGGAATGAAACCATAAACCAATTAAATGTAGATTCCAGGACATAATTGTTAAAGACGCATAGAAACAACAGGCAACTTGCGAACTTGTAAGTCAGTCGAAATGGAAACCTTCACTGAATATATTTGACTCCGTCACGCTAAATAATAGCGAACCTAGGCAAAGATTGGAAAACGGAAAACTCGTGAAATTTAGACAACTTTTTAATATGCTCCTCTTTCTCCTCCAGATCAGCAGCAGCAGCGGCCAAACAACGGACCGCTGCCGCCCGGGCAGAGTCAGGCGCCGCCACCGCAACAGCAGCAACAACAACAACAGCAGCCGCCGCCCAACCAGCAACAGCAGCCGCAACAGGGTCCGGGGCTGGTGCCGCCACCGCAGGCGCAGTACCGGGTCAGCTATCAACAACAACAACAGCAGCAGCAGCAGCAGCAGCAACAGCACGGACACTATCCGGGCTATCCGCCGCAGTCGCAGCCACAGTACCAGCCTCAGAATGCGTATCCGTATGGACCGCCCGGTCAGGGCTATGGGCCACCGCCGCCGCCGCCAAATGCACAGGCTGCCTACCATCATGCTGGCATGCCGCCCACATCGACTGCAGCGGGTGCACAGGGAGTGGTGCATGCCTATCAGCCCAATCCAAATGCTGGCGGCGGCGTGTCTGCCGGAGGTCAGCAGCAGCAAGCGCCGCCGCCGGGTGCATATCCACCACCACCACCACCCGGCCAGCAGGTGACACCAGGGCAGCAACCCCCACCGCCACCAGCGCAAATGTACGGGCCACCGCCAACAGCGGGCGGACAGTCGGGACCGCCGCCGCCGCCGCCTGGTCCACCGCAGAATGTGCTGCCCAATCAATATGGGCCGCCGCCACCGCAAAATGCTGGTGCTGTGGCGCCCGGACCGCCACCAATGGGCTATGCAGGCTATCCGCCGAATCAGTACGGACAGGGGGGCACGCCCGGCGGTCCGCCCGGCAACTATGGACCGCCGCCCACTAGCCAATCACAGTCGCCGTACCAGGCGTACCAGCAGGCAACCGGCGCGCCACCCGGCAGCTATCCGGGTCAACCTGTGCCCGGTCCACCAAATGCCCAGCAGGTCAGCGTTGCGGGCACAAATTCTGGACCGCCGCCGCCACCGCCGGCTAGCTACAGCACAGCGCCCAGCCAGACACCGCCGCCGCCGCCGCCACAGCAACAGCAGTCGGCGTCCAATCAGCAAGCAGGCAATCCGAATGGACCCAATACGCCGCAATCGACGCCGCCACCACCCACATCTGTGGCAGGTGTGCCACCAAATCAGCAGGCGCCAGGCGCGAGCGGTGCCCAGCAGCAGCCGCAATATGCTCCACAACAGCAGCAGCAACAACAGGTAAGTAAAACAAAACAAAAAACAGGAAACGATGAAACGCAGCTAATCTTTCTCTTTTGAAGCCACTGCAGCAGCAACAGGGACAGGGACAGCCTGGCCAGCAGCTAAATGCCGCTGTGTCCGGCGTATCGCCACTGCCCACACAGCAGCAGCCGACCTATTCGACGCCAGCCACTAGTGTGGCTGGCTATGGAACACCACAGCAACAACAGCAACAACAACAGCAGCAGCAGCAGCAGCAGCAGCAACAACAGCAGCCACAAGGCGGTCCACCGCCGCAACAGGGCGGTCCACCGCCCGGCGGACCACCAAACTCAAATGCGCCACCACAACCGAATGGGGCAACGCCACCAATGGCACCCAATCAATATCAGCCAGCGCCTGGGTCACAGCCATACGGAGCACCACCACCACCGCCGCCGCAGGGCTATGGACCGCCGCCGCCGGGGAGCGCATATCCAGGACACGGTTACCATCAGCCGCCGCAGGCAGGTGGCTATGCGCAGTATCCGCCGTCACAGGGCTATCAGGGCTACAGGCCAGCACCGGGCGGTGCACAGATGCCGCCACCGGGCGCACCACAAGGACCGCCGCCGGCAGGCGCATATGGCTACTATGGTAGTCAGCCGCCACAGTGAGCATTCGATGTCAACGATATGCGCAGGCTGGATGACAAGGATGACAAGGATGACAAGAGCAGAACACGCGCCACGTAATGTTCCTTCTTGCTCTATCGCTACCTCTTTCCCTCTATCTCTCTCTTTCTCTCTCTCTCTGACTGTCATGCGCTATTTATCGGTTATTTCCCTATTACCAGTACTTGTCTCCTGCTTTTGCGATAGATGCGCAGGAATTCGAAAGCATAAAACAAAATACTTCTTAACATACTTAAGCATTACTTTGTATTTGTAGCGACTGTAATTGAGCCAAGCGCAAGAGACGCGTCCATTAGGCATATAATAACTACATACATTTAATTTATACGATTTTCAACTACCTACATTTAAACAATTTAATTAATGTTCTCGATTTTAATGTGTGTGTTGTTTGCCCTTCTTTTTTTTCCAATTAATATCTATTTTTTTTTTTTTTGTGTGTGTGTGTTTTAACGTTTTTGTCCTTATCCAATTGTAAAATGTAGCGCACAACATGCACTAAGTAGTTTTTTTTTAATACAATTTTACAATATAAACCATTTATATTCGACAAATGGCTGAAGCAGAAGTATGAAAATAACCAAGATTTAAGTAGTATTTAATGATCAAATATTCCATTAACGACACAACACAACAAAACACAACACAACACTCAAGCAACTTTTCAACACAGACAACATGCCGCAGCTAAGCTTTTTGTGTGTGTGAGCGAGTGCGGCTGCTGTTGCTGCCGCTGCAGTCTTGCTCTAACGCATAGTGAGTGGCGCGCGCACTTTATTCTAGCTGTAATTGTAAGCCGAAAGGGTTTACCGATGATCGATATACGATATATGTATGTATCGTCATCGATAGCATTTACATAATATTGAAACTGTATTTAAGAAACGGCAAATGTTTTTGCTAACAAAAACAAACAAAACAACACAACAGATACAATTATTATTTAAAAATACTTACACGTATAAATGAAGAACAAAACAAAAGCAAAATGCATTCAATAAAAGCAAACAAGCTGTCTAATTTTGACTTTTCTTTATGTTTTGGGGTACTGTGGAATGCATATGTGCATATGTTTCCTGTATATGATTATTAATGATTTTTTTTCCATTATATTGGGAATATAGTGCATTGCGAAACGATATCTATAAAAGCAGTTGTTTTGTGGAATCACTCAATTTTTTTTGTACAAAATCTTTTCAAGCTTTTCATAGAGCGCAGTTTTGTGCAAAGTCGGTTCGTCTTTCAAATTTGTGTATAATATCGAGTATATTCACTTCAGAATAAGTGTTAAAAAAATGAAATATAAACTCGTCTGTCAACATTCTTTACTTGTTTTTTATATACTATTCCAATGTGGTTAGTTCTAGGATAAATACTCCTTGGGTAATGTCATAATCATGGCATCAAAGAGGAGACTAGTTTGGTCACCAAGTAGGAAAGACAGTCAACTTGATCAAGAATTGCTAAGTAATATTTACAATGAGTTGGAATATGGCTTTTTTTATGAAAATCATTGTATGCAGCACTACTTTCACAGTTTGAATATCTTGTTAAATGATTGAGAACAAATATATATAATAAATGGACATGAACATGGAGCGTTTTATTCGTGTAACGGATAATCAGGACATGCCAAAGTTCTTTAACTAGCATATGTATCAAAATGACTGGCGTACTTTGGAATATGTTTGAAACAGCTGCCAAAACAGGTGCTGCTTACGAGTATCTCTTGTCCACTTTCCCTAACTTCCCTGCGTCTATCAATTGTGTGTATCTCTCTCTCCCTCTCCCTCTCCCTCTCTCGTTCTCTCTCGCTCTCGAACGCTTGCCGGGTTTATCACATGGGCGCCTGCTTATCACAAGATTGATTACTTTCCGCCTGATCTGGCTGCTGCTTGACCTCCTCCTCCTCCTCCTCCTCCTCCTGCTCCTGCTCCCCCGCTGGTTTCCGTTTCAGCGGCTGATCGCCAACAGGATCTGGTGAACGCTTGCCAGCACGATTAGTCAGCTTATGGAAGAGCTTGCGCAGCAGATTGCGCGGTATGGTCGTTTGGCGCTCGACAATGATCAGCTTGGTGGCGACACTGTGTATGGGCCCAAAGGCCAGCGCGACCACGGTGCACGCCAAACAGATGACATTGTACGGCATGCTGAAGTCGGGCGTGGGCAGCGACACAATCAGCGCCTCGGTGCGCAATGTCAGCATATATGAGGGACGCGAGGCATTGAATGAGTCCTTGAAGAGATGTCCCTCCAGCGGCAGGGCCGTATAGTTGCGTCCAATCGGCAGCTGGCTACTAATGACGGCAGCGCCAATATAATGACCATGATTGGCATCCGGCGGATATTCAAGCCATTTAAGCAGCAGATAGTCCACCTCAATGGTAATCAGGGCGCTGCTCTGTGCGGGCAGCACAAAGCCAATTTCCAGGTGTGTGGGCAACTCGCGCTGCTTGCCAGGCGCATAATGCAACAGTTTGAACTTCAGCCTCTTATCCCCAGTGTACTCGTGCAGATGCTGCGGCTTGCTGCGCAGACGCAGCGTGTGCAGATAGGCATGCACATACCAGGGCACCAGCTCCATGAGCACAACGGGCAGGGGCTCGTAATGGGTGTTGGTCACCTCGGTGGCAATGCGTCCGCGCTTCTGGCCATTGCCCATTAGATAGCGATGCGCATAGAGCGGCGGCGGCGGCAACGTTTGCTCCCTGTTGCTGTTCCCCTTGTTGCCTCCCACCCAGGCAATGTTGAAGAGTCGCGCACCAGGAACCGCAAACTGTTGTTGCATATCATAGACGCCATAGAGAACGGAATAGCCGCCGACTGTGCTCGTCAGCTCGTGTTGTGGTTGTGGCACCAATTGAAAGCGTTCACCCTGCTCGTTGCGCTGCACATAAATATTGCTACTGGTGGCCAGCTCGCAGTAGCCGTTTAGGCCCATACCGAACAGACGGCGCAGCGAGAAGTCAGTGCTGCTCTGCTCCAGCAGTTTTAGATCGTAGACCAGATTGGCCGTTTGTGTCAGCTCCACAATGCAATTGTTTGGGTCGTTGTTGTCGCACAATGTACGCACTTTAACGCCCAGGGAATGGTATTTAGTATTATGAACATAGCCCGAGTTGAGCAAAGTAGCCAGGCCCGAGGCACTGCCGCAGGGCAGCAACTTTTTCCATGGTGTCAAGTTCTCGGTACAGACAATTTCTCGCGGCAGCGTCGCGTAGCGCACGAACTGCTGGCTCTGATTGCCCAAATGCATAAACTGTGGACGGAATAAATGCTTGGGTGCTATGCTATTGGCATTATCGACGAAATTGAGCGAGGCACAGAGTACGCCGGAGAAGACATTGGCCAATCGCATCCATTGCTTGTCGACATCCTCGCTAGTCAGATTCGGTGAACTAAACCAGGCCCAAAGCTCGGCGCCACCGGTTGCCTCCACAATGGGATAGCCCCAGGTCTCGTATCGCCATAGTCCCTGGGTCAGGCCTATGTGCAGCTCTTTCACATCGTACGTTTGCAGTATTTCGGCAATGACGCGCGGCGTCAGCTGTGTGTGATAAACTAATAGGCGGCAATTGTTCAATGGCTGTTCATGGGCGTGGCAATTAGCTTAGCTACTTACGATTGTTGCGAGTGCCATAGTGCCAACGTGTGGTGAATTGAAAGTATGTGTTTACATGGTCGCCGGCAAGTGGCCGCACCACCAGTTCCTCATGAAATTGCTCATCGGTATGGTATTGGGATTGGTGGATCTGAGCCAGAGCCGGTGGCGCGAGCGGCGTGAACAGCACCAGCAAAAAGAATGCCAATGCAGTGGTCATTTAGATGCAGCAGCAGTAAATGCTCATTAATACTACTATGTAATTATTATGATACAAATTAAAAAGGGAAGTTGATATGTTATCGATATATCAATAATTCTTGCCTTGGTATTTAATTGTGTTCTCATCTTAGTTATCGGATGATTAATTCCTATTAATACAGTATATTATAAATATCAGCATCTCTACTAATATACCACATCGATATTTAAGTGGAATTTAGGACTTGAATGATATCGATATTTATTGACAATAAATTTTTACGAAACGTTGAATTTCGTTTATTTGAAATATTAACATTAAACAAATTATTTTGTCAAAAGTCTCATTTATATCTTATGAAAAGCGTATATCTTTTTGAAATTCTTATGATTTGTAAATGAATGTTACAATTTTAGACAGAATATCGATATTTTGATAGATTTAAGCAGCTGCACGGTTGGATTGGATAATGTGGGCACACTGTCGATATTAACCTATTATGATATGTGTGTGTCGCAGAAGTATTTGTAAACATACCAAAGGGGTAATAAAAACACATTAAGAGCTGTTTAAAGTTATGCTTGTTTATTAATATGTTACACTAAATGATTTTGATCCCACTCTTGCATGCAGCTAAGAATCTTATTATTTAAGCTGCGGGTATTTATTATAGTTTGGAACACGTGGTGTGTCGTAGTCTGTGAAATATATTATACATGTAGAATTTAGACAACAGCATCTGTAAGTGCATAAAATGTTTTCCAACTTGTTTAAATTTCCAGATATAGTCCGACCAAGTTTAAAGATGTGTAATTAAACTTCGGAACCAGCTATTTTAAAATTTTATTTCGCTTCTTTGCTGAGAATATTAAAATTATATAATATTAGCAGAGTTCGGACATGATTATTTGTAATTGAAATTCAGTTCGATTATTGCGCGTATATGCTTTGGTCACACCGAACTGTAGCAGTGTGACCGCTCATGACATTTATCGTGTGCTACATTCGGGCACACTGTTCATTCAGTGCTGTCAGTTGTTAGAGAGCCGAGCGACTGTGAAGACGTACGTGTGTGCTCATACAGTGCTCTCAGAATTTATTTTTGGTAATTTTTTTGCTTCTGGTTTAAATTAATAAGTATTTTAAACAAAATCACGATAATAAAATAAATTAACGCCGCAATAATTATTAATTAATAAACAATTTGTTTAACGTACAATGTTAAAGAAACAATTTATGCAAATTTCAGGCAGTTTTTTCCCCTACTGGCAGAGCAGCAAGCAAAAATAAAAGAAACAATAAAAAGAAAAAACAAAATGCAATTACACATTGCCGCGCGCACACTGCAGCAGCCACACAAACAACAATAAAATGCTTGTTTTGTTGTTAAATGCAACATTAAATGTATGAAACGTAATGAATTAAAAACCAAAACCTATTTTGAAGCGACACATTTATTTGTGTACATTGTACATACATAGGCATTTACATATACGTATATATAAATATATATATTTTAATGTACATATATGGGAGCAATTTATAAACATTTGAATATTAACGTCGAAAATTCACTTTTTTCGCCTTTATAATTGACACGAATATGAACAAATATTTATATCTACCAAAGAGAAAAAGCGTTAGCGTTTCTTTTGTTCAATTGAAAAAGAAATTGAAATTCGCGGAAGACGACACGACGACGGTGAAGAAAGATTTTTACTCGCGTCGCGGTATACTTCAACTGTTTTTGAACTTTTATTGCGTTGCTGCTGAGCAAGAGCGCCAACTACAAAAATCGCTGCGCAGCGGCCAACAACAACAAGTCGCTGCCACCGAAAGTAAAATACAATGGAACAAAAATGTGTGTGTACGAGTGTAGTGTTGAGAGAGAGAGAACGAGAGAAGGCGAGCGAGTGAGACTTGAGCATGCGCGATATGTGCTCAAATGTTGCCCTTGTCTCCCTCTGCGAATGTATGCGTCTCTGTACTTGTGTATGTGTGTGTACGTCTGTGTCGCGTTATTTTCGCCTTCGCCGTGCTACGCGCTGCTTAGTGTGCGCGTATTCCGTTTATCCGCGCCGCCGTAAACTCACACACTGATTTTGCCACTAGCCATTGTTGTGTTCTCAGCGAGTCGCCGCTGTAGCTGATGCTTTGTGGCTGTCGTCCGTTGCTTGCCCCCAGTTTGCTTGCTGTTTTGCCAGAAGCCAAAGTATTTTAACTAGCACACTGCTGTTAATTAACTACTGAGGCAGTCATTTCAATGCATATTCTATTAATTATATCAATTTAGCGAGCGCAAAAAGTTCTAGCAAAACAACAGTATATAGACACAGACATTGCTTATATACATACAAAATATTTACGTACAGAGTTAGTCACCGTTTTTTGTAACAACTAAAATACATCAAAACATAGAGCGAATGTATGTAAGAATCGATGTCTACAAACAGACATAAACAAAAAGAAAAGTGTACAAATACAAAAGCAAGCAGAAGTAACGGAAAGTTCGTAAACGACATTCTTTGCTCGCTAGTGTGGTCGGCTTTGTCGGCCCAGAAATCACAGCGGAGCAAGCGAGAAGGCAAAACAACGGCAACAAAGCTGCTCGCTGAGCAGCCGTAGCCGCGAGCTTTTAAGAGCAGTGCTCAATCCAGAGAGTAGCAAGCACATTTTAAACGACGCCACCTACTCAAAGAAAAAAGGTGATTTTTTTTTGTTCAATTTGTATTATTTCTTTTTCTTTTTGATTTTCGTTTTAGTTTTCGCATAGTTTTAACTCCTCTGTAGGCTAACAAATTTGTAAATTAGCTCGTAAGTTTAGCTATTGAAAAGTCGTCAGCACCAACAACAGCATCCACAAAGTGCTTTGACAAAGAAAATAACCATAAGAAAAATAGTACATTTACAATTACAATACGATAAACAACAATTTGTAGCTAAAAAATACACATTTCTACGCAACGAAAAACCATCAACACTCAAATGATACAAAAACTACCAGTAACAAAAAAAATATATATAAAGAATGAGAAACTCAAGTTAAATAAACGTAATTTTCATTGCCTTTAACAACCGAAAAAAAAAAACAAAAACAATTACACTTTTTCTTCGCTCTCTCCCTCTCTCTCTCTCTCTCTCTATATATATATATATATATACATATATATATGTGTGTATATATGTATATACATCCTCGCTAGCAGCTAGTCGCCGTGTCTGGCTCTTTATTTCATAACTAGTTTGTAGCTGACAATCATCACGTGTAGATCTATATGTAAATAGATTTCGGCCAATTATGTCTGGTCGCAGCATTGTGTTTTAGCTGCAAATATAAATGCAATAAATGTGGCTCAGTCCACAAATAACATTCAGGGCAAAGTAAAATGCACAAAATCGAAATGCGCCATTACGCGTCCCATATTAAAATGTGAGAGTTTCATTTTACGCTCATTTGTCGCTTTGTAGCGCGTGCACAGCACTCTCGTTCAATCGCAAAATATAAACGAGCGCTCTCCCTGCCAGCGTTGCCACACGTGCGCCGCCCTGTTTGTCTGCTCTGAACACACATTCAAAAACGCATGTGCATGTGTGTGAATTTGTCATTTCCTGTCAGTCTGTCCTTAAACAGGCGACAAATTTATTACCCTTGGGACATTCAAACGGCAAATTTACAGCAGTGAGTTTAATTTAACTACACAAGTGATTGCGTTTGCTGCGGTGAGAATGAGAGAGTGATGGCCAGATTCTTCTTGGATCTGCATGTGTTTGTGGTTTTAATTTCATTGGGTCGGAAGAGGGACATGTTCTTTTCCTTTAGGTTCTGTCAAGGGCATTCAACCTACAATTGTGGAGCGTTTGCATCAATTTCACTGATTCATCCTTGAGTTCGCTAGATGACGTCAGACCGACAGTTCGCCTGCCTGCCTGCCCGCCCGCCCGCCTATCTGCCTGCTGTCCGCCCAAGAGCATATTGGCTATTTTTAAAAGAGCCCCAGCTACAGTGTGTTCAGCATTTGTATCTGCCTACGTATGCGTGTGTCTTGCTGTTGCCATCGCCGCATTCGCATTCCTCAAATAATTTCGTATTTTATAATGGGGGGGAAAAATAGCCAAACGCTATATACAGCAAAGCACATCGCATTGTCGCGCGCTCGCGCACATACATGCACACAAACACACGCGCATACCCACAGAGGCAATGGCAAACAGACGCTCGTACGACAATGCTCTGCTCTTGCTCTGCCACCACCCGTCACCTTGTTGACCCAGCTTATTTTTCGCTGGGCCCTCTGCCGCGTTTTCGAGCTAAACGCTCGGGCCCGCGCTGGCGGCAGACTGAACGTTTTCATACATTCGAAATTTCAACGAACTTCGGTTTGTGGCCGTCAACCACCGCTGCCGCTGTCGTCGTCGGCGTTCATTGTGAATTCGCCGCAACTCTCTTTTGTAGCTTTGTAGCGCGCGGAGTGTAGCGACACCATCAAACACCACAGACGCTAACAAGTTTTCGCCGCAATTTACTCATTTCACTGTTTCCTCTCCTATGAATTATTCGTTGCTTTTCTTTTTGCTCATTACAAAAGAAGTCAGCTGCAGCTTTTGTTCCTGTTCTGTTTTGAATTTGTTTATGTTCATTAAATTCAATTATAACTAAAACCGTATATTTCAATAACTCATACTATTTACTCGACGAAAATTACAACTTTATCGTACATACATACATATATTTGTATATATATACATATATGTATGTACATCCACGCTCAATTTGCTCACAACTACATCTGTGTATGAGTTTGCGTTTGCTTCCGTTATCCATACATGCACACGTATGTGTGAACATACATACGTACATGCTGATGCATGTGTGTCAATTTTCATAATGATGTAATAGTTTTTTAGGTGCGGCTGCGACTTCTTTTTCAGTTTATTTTTTGCTATTCTTTGTTATATTATTCATACTTTGCCAAACGAGGTCAATATATGTATGTATGTATGTATGTACGTTCATAGAAGTAGAATACAAAATTGAATCGTACGATGCAGATACAAGCTAAACAAATCCCAATGCCGACTATGGACCGTTGCTTTTCTAGACTGCACATCTCTTTCCAACATTAACCACTTGTCATCGTTGCAGCAGTAGATCATCCTTCTACTTGTCCCTTCTTTTGTGCCATGCTTTTTTATGTATGTATATGTACGTATATCAGGGTACACGTGTATGTGTAACTTCCGCTTGACAAATTTGCATAAATAAAATATTGTGATGCCCGCATTAATGTGCGTGCGTGTAAATGTGTTTTTGATAGTCACACTTATCGCTACTTTTTAGTATGTCATAGCAATATTCATGCACAAACATATATGTATATGTATGTATGTACATGTAATCGCTAGTTCCGTTTTTTTCTTGCTTGATCATCCAAAACATGTCTCTTTGCATGTATGTACATGTAAGGGTGTGTGTGTGGTTTCTAAATTTTTCCCATTAAAATATATTTTAAAATTGACCTCCATGAAATAAATGGCATATGTAGTTCATGTCATGCAAATATTGCATCCGACGGTGCTTCGTGGTGTCTGCTGCATTTGTACATAATATGTACATACATTCATTCAAATGTATGTGTATATGTATTTTCACTGATTTAAAACGTTAAAATAGAGCATGTAAAGCGACGTCACAGTTACACTCACACAAACACATACACTGACAATCATGGGCAAGAAGCGCGCGTGAGTGCGGAAACATCGATCGATGGCGTCGTCGTCGTCGTCTTTGTGCTTGTGAGAGGCGTTGTTCAGCTATGTACCTGTCAACGAGAGTAAGAACGCAAATACAACGTAACAGAGAAGATAGCGGTGCTCATGACTGTTCCTCTACCCGCATATTCAATTGATTTTCAAGTTTATTAGCCAGCGTCGTCATTACAGCTGTTTACAAAATGGAATTTGCCCTCCTTTTTGGTAAATGATCGCAAGAGGAACTGATTGTGTCAGTGAGTGTGCGAGTGAGAGAGTGAAAAGAGCTGTGCGCGCCTTATCGCTTGCAAATGGCTCGTAATTGATTTTGTATATACATACATACATATGTATACACATTTGTACGCACACACGGTTTGTTTTCCTAAGCTTGTTTGTATGTAGGTTGTGAAAATATCCAATTTCTGACTTATGCTTATGAAATTTTAATATTTTGTATGCGTGCGTGTGTGCGTTTGACCGTCGTAAGGGGCTGCTCAGTAATCATTGCCGCATTTGTCATCGTCATCGTTACCCTCCCTTCCATAAACGTTATAATCGCCTGATACAACTGATCGATCATCAGATTGCAATGCTTATCGATTAGTTGGGTTGGCGTTAAATATCTGCAAACTGTTAATCTGGTACAACCTTCTTGTCTTGTCGCTTGTCTCAATATTTTGACACAGTTCTCAAGCAAAATTGGGCACCTAAATTGTATGTACGACTAAAGATACGAGTCTGGTGGGTTCGGGCGGCTTTGTGGTGACCAGCAACGCAATTAAAATTAGCCAGTGCAGTCCAGTTTATATACATATGGTATATGTAAATGGCTCTACATAAATTAACATATATGTATGTATATGTGTACATATGTATGTAAGTACATATGCCTGATTTACACACGCTTGTTTATTTGGTTACTGACCATCAAAAACGAACGGTTAATGTGTGAAAGGCAAAGTGAGAAAGAGAGAGAGAGAGAGAGAGATAAAGAAAGGCAGAAATAACGAGAGAGGAGAGATTTAGGCAAGCAGGGACAAGTCAAAAACGAATGTCAATGTTAAACATTTTCGCAGTCAACATCAGCAGTAGTCCAACGGAGTGTACGCATGCGTCTACAGCTTACTGTGGAGTGGGCAACTACGTAATCTTTACCCATGTATATTGCGGATTTGTACTCATGTGTGTGTGTGAATAGAAGATGGCATACGAAAAGAAATTTACTACTCAACAAGCGGAATATACAAATTCATTGATTTCGACTTTTACTTTCTGTTAAGCTCGTCTTCGTTTTTCGCTGCTTCTGCCCCCATTGTTGCGCTTTCTTTGTTGGGCTCATATTGTCTGTCGTTTATGTCTATGTAAGTGTGTGTGTATGTATGAATATGTGTATTCGAATGTTTGCTGTTAACGCGCTCTCTATTGTCCAGTGGTCCAGCTTCATTTTAGCAGAATATGTGTTTGCACACATTACAGTATTTTTCTCAATGTTATTGTTTACTGCTTCTATCACGGAAGTGTGTCATGCCCATTGAGTCAATGAATGGTAGGTAAATGCAGTGGTTCTATGTACACACATATGTATGTATGTAAATACAAATCGAGGCAAAGGCGATCGAAATTGGCACGCCCATGGCTGTGCGCGCACAGTGTGTACACACTGCTGACTTGCAAGCACATGTAATATTCTTATTGGAATTATCCAAATCGTGGCATGAGTACATATGTGCATAAACGTATGCTTACCCAAACGATTGCATGCAAATGTGTGTGTATATGTGTATTAACAAACATATTTATGTTAGTTTAATTGATTTACGCTTCGATCACGTTGTAAAGTAATACAAATATATTTTTCGGCTCTCGAGGCGTTAATTCCCTTCTACTTATGTTAATATAAGCAATCATGCATACAAAAGTATGTTGGTACATAAATACTTGCATACATATGTACATATGTACATATGTATGTAGCTGTTGATGTAGTGTTAATAAAATTGTGTTTCACCACCTAACGGTAACTGCGGCCAAGGTCAGTCTTATGATGAGCAGCGTTTAACATTTTTTTTGTTTGTCTTTCTCTGTTCTGTGCTGTCTGCACTCGCCGTAAATGTTTGTGTGTGTGTGTGTTATTGGCCTGCCAGACATCGTCTCCATTGGGGCAAGCTTTTGAGCACATTTCCACTTGAACTCTGCTGCTGTGCCTGTATATTGATTTCATTATCCTGCCAAAAATACAAATTTCAGCAAAGCCATGTTGTCTGGCGGCCTCGGTTAACAGTTAATCATAACAAACCGACAGCTGTGCGAGCTGTTGTTGTTGCTTTATGGGAACCCAAAAATGTCAACGACTTGGAGTTTGTTGTCGTTCCCTATCCCATTGCCTACAGCTTCTCTTTTTGTGTGGTTCATTGACATCTTTGAACTGAATTAAGGGCGATGTCGACATTTGGGGTTGCGTTTTGTCTTTGCCTTTTGCCTTTTTGCCTTTAGGGATAACAAGTATTTCTTCTTTCTTCTTTTTTATGGGATCCACTTAAGTATGGCGCATGTCAGCAAACATTTTTCAACACTGCCACACACACATGCATATACATATGCATTTACATTAGTTTAATCCAAAGTGTACAATCCTTTCATTGTCGTTGTTGTTGCAACAATATCAACAGCGACTTATTTGTTGAACATAGGCAAATGAAAACAGAAACATTCCTTTATACATCCGGTCTAAGTAGGTTCCCTTATTGTTTATGTTAACCCGATAACTGTTTTTTTCGATAAGACCCTGCGCTCCCCCACCCAGCAAGCAAACTCTTTAGCTTTTACAAACTGTGCGCTCTCACTTTGAGCCATCGCGTCGCCCATTCTGCTTCTCTCAGCATATTTCTAAAATGGCAATTTTTATCGGTGTATGTGGTTGTATGTACACATGTGTGTTTATCTGCTTATGTATGTATGTATGTATGTGTATAAACATTGGATCGTGTTCGCTCAAGTCGTCAAAAAGCTGAAATCCAAAAGAACATCACAAATATTTAAATTCTGTATGTATACATATATGTATGCATGTATAAATATATGTATGTATATATACATAGATGTATGTATGTATTCATATATGTATGTATGCATATATGTATGTACGTATGCATATATGTATGTATGTACATATCTCGATGAGTATTTAAACTTTTTTTTCTCGTCGTTTATTCAAATTTGCTGCATTGTCTGAATTGATGAATTCGACGTACCTAACCTGTGTCAACACTACACTTACACATTACAGATAAAAACTATTTGATATCGTTATCTAATTTTGTTATTTCTTTTGTGTTTTTTTCAGGCTCCTTGGTCAAGATTTCAAACAAAACTAATTAAGGACTATTAAGAGGTGAGTGACTGCAATCGCATATCGATAACGAGTTTCGATAACGAAACAGTCGTCGAGTCGTGGGCCGAGTACAGAGAGATCGTTCGTGGGTGTCTTGCGTCTCCGATTCGGACACTGAGTAACCAAATATGTAGCTGTCGATGACGCACTGGGGCGATAGTATTATCCAAATAGCCGGCAACAAGACGCCGGTCTCACTCTCTTAGACTCTCGCTCATCTATGCACCAGGCATACACGTATGCACATACATATAAATATGTATATGCACTTTGTGTAAGTTAAACCGGTTCTGTCTGTAAATCCGCTAAAAAAAACGTTTGTTTCTCTCTTATTTTTGTTGCTTCTGTTAGCAAGTGCAGCTTTTGTCGTGCTGCAGATGCAGATGCTGTCATATTGTTGTTTAAAAAAAATATTTTTTTTTATTTTATCATCAACCCTACTTGGTTATTTACTATGCTAAAATCAGCTGTTTTTATTTTAGAGCATTTGAAATATCAATAATTTTTGCTGATTAGAACGTTTGGGCTCGACAGGTGTTTCTAATTTTTGTAAAGCCTTATTTCTCCATTAAAAAAATGGTTTAGACTTATCCAAAATAAGAGTTTCAGACAAAATGCATCTTATGCATTAAAAATACTATGTCAATATTCTCGTTAGGACTTTTAACATTTTCCAAACTAAACCTGAATAAAATATACATAAATGCTGCACACATACATGTGTACATATATCGACATATGTTATTTTACGTGTGTATGTACATTTACATAAGCACATGGCAACTGTTAGCTGACAGCCATTGCTGCAGTGCTTTTGGACAGCTGCAGCTGATTGCTCTGGGGGCGAGCAGCGCTGTCGACTGTCCACTTCACCCGCAAATACAGTTGACGTCACACACATGCACATGCGCACGCACCCACTTACACACAGATCTGTACACATTTTGAGCTAGGCTGAGCGCTGGGTTCTGCAATTATATAAATCATAGCATATTTATATATATCTATATATATGTATATATATAAATTTGATTATGTCAATTTTGAGACCTAGCTCTGAATTGGAAATGGCGACAAACTCTTGGCGCTTTTGAGTGTCTGGCGTAACAGCACGATGCGTCAACTGCATTTAATCAATAAAACATATATGTACGTACTTTTGCATATATATGTATGTGTGTATGTATGTATAATATATTGCCCCCTTTTTGCTGAGTTTTTGATGTTTGTTGCTGCTGTTATGAATACGGTCAGCTGGTTAGTCAAATACAAACATATGTATACACATACAAATTGGGTCATGTTTCTGGACTTAACAGCTGCTGTTCGGCGTTAACATACTACTGTAAACGCCCTACATTCAGGCCACTGTTACGCTGTGTCTTATGTAAACTCATACATTTATGTATGCATATACATAAATACATACATACATATTTATTGCAAGCTCTACGCAGTCACCTGTTGTGTGAGTATTTTGTATATTGTTGTTGCCAAGCGCCCGCTACTCCATGAACAGGTTTGTTTACGCATGACTGCCAAACAGAGTTCACACACACACACACAACCTAACAACCTAACAACGAGCATAAGCACGCACCTCACCCTGAGCTTTTTGTTTCAATTCCTATGCATTCTTATTGCACTTATACAAGCGTTTATACAATTGTTTGATATATTAGTGGTGGGGGGAAATGAGTATTTATGACGCACTTAAAGCGTAACTGTTGTAAATTTTGCAACTGATGATGAAATGGTATGATTCATTCCGTTAGAGAACAGGCAGTGGCCTGAAAGATTGAAGCGTTGAAACCTGTACGCCGTCTTGGCGACTTACATTTGTCAACAGCAAAAACTAACTTATTTAGCGATTTTTGCCATTTGCCGTGCAAAGAACAACGTGCGGCGGCTCACGCGTCATTCTCTTTGGCTGACGCTGCGCTTGCCGATCGCGCTTAATCATGTAGTAAACTTCTTGCATATACATACATACATACATACATACATATATGTACATATATGAATGTGTACGATATTATTTCCGGCCAACGATAATTGTGATGTCATTATATAGTAATCGCAAGCTTTCTCACAATTTAAACACTAATCTAATGAGCGCATACATATTAACATATGTATGTACATATATATTTACATACATGATATATGTATGTGTGCATTGAAATTGAGTCTCGCTTGCGAGCAGCATATTTGAGCTTTAAAACAGCACTGATAAAAAGCAACAAGAGCGTCAATATAACAGTAACAGCATAGATACTATGTGCTCTTTGCGTGCGTGAGCGTGGGCAGCAAAGGCAAACTCTGAAGAGCGTGAATATTATTAGTGTGCTTTGAACGAATCGGCTGGTAGGACGAAAAACGTGCGGTGGCTGGGACGATCTACATATACATACATACATACATATACTAAAGTACTTTCTGGATGTACTTTTTTTTCGTCCTTTCAAGGACAATTTTTAAATTCATTCTGTCAAGTTTGGTATCATTATAAATCAAAAATTAAAAAAAAAAAACAGAAAGTTGGCACGCCGAAGACTTAATATCCTTGTAGACATTTCCCTTTTGCAGCTATGTGAGAATAGTGCGGCTCGAAAAGGCTAAAATATCTTTGAAAACAGAATAGTTTGCCATATAAGATCCCACTATTCCATCGATCTTTCCTATAGCAGCTATATTATATAGTAGTCCGATGTTGATAAGATTTTTTATACATATATGAGAAGCATACTGAAATCAATAAATGCCAAGTTTCGAGACCAAATTATAACACCCTCAAAATTGTCAAATTGAACTTTTAGGTCATTTATTGATATCAACCAACTGAACACAGTTTTTGGTTGCCTGATTCATGGGCTATAAAACGCAAAATTTTTTAATTTTTTTGTGATCTAAAATTAAATTTTTTAATTTTATCCACTAAATGGAGCCACTTGCATTCGCAAAATATATATTGCCAATATTATTGATTATTTCAATCATGCAACCGCGCCGAGTAAAGAAAACAAAGGACAATGAGAAAGAAAAAACGAGGTAGAAAGAGGGAGAAAAGAAAAGAGAACGAAATAGTAAACTGCGCACTCGGCGGGGGCGAGATCATCGTCGTCCACAGCAGCAGCAACAAAGAGAGTAACAACAGCACGTTTTTTCATTTGAAGTAGAGAGGGGCTCGCTCTTGCTGCCCATGTCTCGAAAAGGTTGCTATTGTAGCTTTAGTTGTTATACCCCGTACCCATTGAAAATGGGTATAAACGCGTCAAGTGGTATAACGCTTTTTGGGTATCGTGCGCAGATCAATTTGATTTCAAATCATTGTTGACAATGGTCGATAAATATCGATACATATTGTAAATATATTCACTACTTTTTATATAACTCCTATGGTTTCCCAATTTGAGAAGTACGCATTTACATACGTCAGCTTTAAGCTGCGTACAGGGCATCGCCTAGTCGGAGACTATAAGCGAACTCTTGTTTATATTGTCGTTTTTGTTGTTGATAACACTTAAATTTCTAGAAATATGGAACGGAAGCCTACATGCACATGCATATGTACACAAACACATGCATACTCCTATACATACATATGTACGTTCTATAATAAAAGTAAAACAACGCTTTTACTATGTGCTTAAAAACAAAAACTATAAATACAATAAATGGTTTTGCGTGCGTTACGTTCTTTGCAAAAAACAGTTGTGTTGCGTACTCACTACCGCAAACTATTACGGTGCATGCAGCATCAAACATTCGAGTATGTCGGCAGGCGTTACTCATTTACTCATTTGGCAGTGTTTGCTGCATTTGCTGCTATCTATGGCTTGTTCTTTTATGACAATGTTCGCCAAAGCTTTTTGCTATTGGCCTGATTTCATTATGCCCAACATATCTTATATTAACATACTTCCACATTCTGTGATTCGGTTGCTTGAATATAAAGCTGATCAGATTGTCGACTAATCGATTCTTTCCGGCATATGTATGCTCGTCATTCATTTTAGTATTCAAAACTCTAATAAATTTGTTCAATTTTTAATTGTATTTCAAAATAATCGCTGAAAATTATAGCTTGTAATGTATGTATGCATTTGACAGTCTGTTATTGTTACTGTTAGTTGTGTTACACATTCTATGTAAGGTAAATGTTAAATAGAAGCCGATCGTTTATCAAAATTGAAATTACGGGTGAAGTGTCTATTTATAGAGTTTTTAATTCGTCATCCTCACAAAGATGCGTCATTAAATTCATTAAAGATTACGTAAATCCTAATATTTTTCTAATATCGTGCCAATATTCAAATTTCAAGAGTATTTTCTCAACTAGGAGGTAGAAGGTAGGATTGGCCTAATTATTGCTAAGTATAGGTAGTGGTAATATAATAGAGTAGGAAAAAGAACAAGTTCAGTGTGCGATGGGAATTAGTCATGCCTACAAACAAGGTCTGCGGTTATTTGCCCGAGAATACGACAATAAAAAATCTATTATACATATTGAAATAAATGAAGACATGTGGAGCGATTTATAAAAAAGATGCATTCATCTATTTATTTTAAGGCTCATTTTTAAATACCTAGGTTAAAATCCATTTAAACGTAATTCACCGATTGCAGAAAATCAATTTTGCCGAGTGGAAAAGGGGGAGGCTTTAGGTATAGCACGAAGTGGGTGACCCGGGCAAAGCCGGGTGAAACCCGCTAGTAATGTACATATGCATGTATATGCACCAACATACATATGTACATACATATATATGTTGTTTACGTATCGTCAATCTGTATTAAATGGAAGTCTAAAGTCTCTTGGGCTCCCACCCCGAGCTTTATGCAGAAATCGATTGATTTTGTGCTATTTGCTATTTGGCAACAACAAGCGACAATTTCTTAGTTTACTTCTGTATGCGTGTGTGCTTCGCCACATGTGCATGCATGTGTGTATGTGTGTGTATGTGTGTATGTGTGCATGTGTGCATGTGTATATGCATATGTATGTCTTTTTGTTGCCATTGCTAGAAAACAGTTGTCATTTGGCCTTGAACCTGAATTTCGAAGTTCAGCAACGTTTTTTTTTTCTTTTTTCGTACGCGATTTGTTTTGCCTTTTGAAGTATGTGCACACACACATATGCACATACACAAATTTATATGTGTACATACATATGTACATATGTCAGTGCATATTTGTTGTGTTGGGTTGTGGTGCGTTGACTGGCATTTTTCATTTGGCGCATTTGTTATTATTATTGCCAATATCAATACGTATGTATGTATGTATGTATGTATGTATGTATGTATGTATGTATGTATGTATGTATGTATGTACGTATGTATGTATGTATGTATGTATGTATATGTATTGTTGCTTATGCACTCTTTGGGTTAACCGTATAGCTTGTTGCTAAAGTTTTAGATCGTTGCAATGAAATTAAAGGTTAAAAGGTTGTGGGTAGCAAATGTTCTGAGCACAGGTGTATGTTTATATGAATGTATAGATATAAACAAATATTTACGTATGGATATTATGTTTTTTTTTTGAGATTTTAATCATAATGGAAACATAAACGCGGAAGTAATCAGTAAGAGAACTTATTATATTGTGTGTATATTTGAGATATTCAAATATGAATGTAGGAATTGAGTTTGTATTGTAAATACATACATACATGCATATTGATCGCATAAACATACCTTAATCCTAATCTCTGGGATAGCAATGAAATGAGAGCGTCCAAAGATGGCGTTTAGATCTCGCTCTCTCTCTCTCTCTCTCACTGATAAGCGTTCCATTTAGAAGCATTTACATATGTATGTGCATACAACATGTGTGTATGTATGTACAATTTAGGTGAGGTGTGCCATTGTCGGTCGCACGGACTTTACCGTATTTACTTGTTCGCGTTCTAGGTTAATGAACTGGCGCACGTTATATGTACATACATACATATGTGTGCACATACATATGTACAGAAGTATCTAGGGGTCGTTCCCGTACGCTTTCGTTTTTACGCCTTTTGTGCAATTTTAAATTTTATTTAACTTTTGCTGTTTAAAGCGTCCAATTAATTAAAAAAAAAACAAAGGATATCTGCGGCACGCTGAAAATAATATACCCTTGCAACTAAATACTTTATTTTCATCAGATTTTCCCTTAGTTTATAGACTTGTTTCATACAAACAAACAGATTGGGAAAATGAAAACTTTCTGTCATATATCTTTCTAACATTATTCGTATAGATCATAAATATAATTTCGTGAAAAGATTCAAATACTATTTACAGGGTATCAAAGCTAAATGGACAATTGCCAAAATGGCTGCCATGTACATACATACATACCTGCCACTGCTGCTGCAGTGTTGTAAAATAATTGAAATTTCGATTTCGATAGAATGCACCTTACCTATGATTTTAAATACATACATACATTCATACGCATTCATCTGTATGTTAGTGTAGGTAAACTGCGCAGATGCCATCTTCGTCTGTGCATACATACATACATATGTATGTATGTACTTCAAATTGTTTTGCTGGGCAAATAAATCTTTTTACATTTCTGCTGTTTTGTATTGAAATTCAAGCAATGAGCACACACATTTGTCATTTGATTTGCATTTTATTGTGCATTTGTTTCTTTTAAGTTTTATTGCTTCCTATTTTCGTTTCGCGTGTCTGCCGCCTCCACGATATCGTATACCCTGTAGTTAATTAAAAAGGGTTTATCAATTTGAGAAAAAGGCTATACTTATTATCCCAATCTATTGGCGCTTGAATCGAATAACATTGAAATATATATATCTATATATATACCTTTATATATTAATATACATCCACTGGCTGATTTCTTTATGAATGAAATTTACTTTGTGTATTCTCCATAAGAATGTATGTACACTTATATTTTGTGTGTAGGGTATCAGCAAACTGAACATTCTCGACGAGCAGATTTTTGCTTATTTTATCTGCAGCTGCCTTCGAAAATGGTCGGCAACAGAATGCGACGCAGGCGCGCACGCACGCACGCACAGCGCATCATACATGTACATATTTCTATTATGGCTTCCTCGCGCCAATTGAGTAACTATGTAAAAAAAAAAATAAATATGCTATTCAATTAAATTGATCTTTCAATTTCAATATAAATAAGAACTCTTGCAAATTAAAGTCAGACTCAGCTGATGTACCCATATACATATGTATATAATATATTGGGTCACATATACACACACGCGCACGCACGCACGCTTGTATATGTTATACGTTTGTATAACAGATGAGCAGATATGTATGTATGTATGTATGTTTGTATGTGGTTGTCTTTGTTACTTTCACTCGTTACTCTTCTATAGCAAGTGCGTGGCCCTTAGCGTACTCACTGCTGCACAGCTGATTGTGAGTCATGGTTGTGGGAGGAGAGAGACATGATTCAATAATAATAACAATTTAATAGCACTCGCGTGTGAAGCAAGCGTTTGTCTTATTTTTTGAATTATGCACATTCAGACATACTGCTACTTGTTGTCATATTTTTTAATGCAAACAACAAGAACAGAGCGAACTAGCGCAAATTTACAATTAAAGCTGCCGCTGTTCCCGCAACTCAACGGACATTTGCATTTTACAATTTGCGCTAATTTACAATAACAATTTTTGATTTGCACTTGCTGCCGTTGCTCGCCTGGCCGACCAACCGCCCGGCCGCTCTAAAAATAGCACAGCAGCAGTTGCAGCTTCACGTTCACTGTCGTTGTTGCTCATTTGCCGTATTCTGTCGCCGTGCGCTTGCATGTGTATGCGTAGGTGTGTGCTTGTGTGCGTTAGCAAGTGCATTTGATTTTGGATGTTAAATGACAAACTGCAGCGCGGCGGCAGTAGTCGCAGTTTCGTAGCTGCAGTTGCGTCAACGTTGTGCTCAATTGACATCGCGCCAGATTTTGATGCCGTGTGTGCCACTTTTCGCATGTCGCCCTTGACCCAAAAGTTGCACCGGCAAACAACAAATCGACGCCTCGCCTAACAGTTGCCATACACACACACACATACATGAATTTTACATCGGCCCGACCAGGCCACCCCAGGCAGCGTAACTGGGTTAAGGTTGAATTTGCTGTCGCCGCTGTTGCTGCTATGCGATCCTATGAGCTGTTAACAAACAGACGACTGTTAGCAACAGCTGTTAGGCCTGCTCAGCTGTTGAGAGTTGTTCCGTTTAGTTGTGGGTGGGCGTGTATCGGATATATGCACGTATATACATACATACATTTAGGCACTTCGAATATATATATGTATATGTATGTACATACTTATGTATGTATGTATGTATGTATGTATGTATGTATGTATGTATGTATACTTTATACGCATATCGATAGCCATATGCGATGTGTGTCATCGATTTCATTGATGTTTAGTTTTATATGCACCATCTGCAGGCAGAGCCGCGTCGACGTCAGCGTGAGCTACCTGTTGTTGTGTTTGCAGTATTTGGCAAGGTGAGGGTTGACATCTTTCGTACTCTGTCTGAGCTAGGCAAGTGTTGAGTAAAAAGAATCAAAATAGGCTGATTTTCGTGCCATCAATTGATATTCATATACGATTGTTTGCTTTCTCGTTGCAGACTGTTAACAAGGAACAACAAAACCCCAAGCTAAATTAATAAAAAAAGAAGGAGAAAGAACGGAAGACTAGCAATAATAATAATTATAATAATAACAACAGCCACAAATCAAAACCTAATTTAAATCTTAAAAGCAAAGTATTTGTTTTTTTGTCATCATTCAAACAGCGAACACAACAAAAATCACTTTAGCCTTATATACAACAACAAAACACTAGTATATTACCATAAGAAATTGCAAGCACGATAAAAGGAAGAAACCTGGCTACGCTCTAAGTAGGCTAAAACAAGCTAATAACCAAGCAGCGACAGCTACAAAGTTACAAAGATCCGGCAACAGCACAAGAAAAAGAACTATCGCCTACTCTCTCTCTCCCTCACTGACAGCAAGGAGAAGTCAAGAGCACGAACAGGCAACAGGAAGCAGAATATCAACAATCTTGCAGTACGGCAACTCTGGCAACAGCTGCAGCGAATCAACAACTACTAAAAAAAAAAAAGCAAGCAGCATCAAGCGCGACATTTGTTAGTCTTGAGCGCCGTCAACGCTGCCGCCGCAGCCGCAGCCGCTGCCAGACGAAAGCAGCAGCAGCAGCAGCAGCAGCAGCAGCGCAGCAGTGGGCAGCGATGAACACCCAGCAGGAATAGCAGCAGTCACGTTAGCAAGTGCTTTAGAACCCGCTATTACCGTACCTCTGCTGCGATACACGGCAAGAGAGAGAGGGACAGAGAGAAAATAGTGCAAAGTAAACTGTAATAAAATCATTTTCAAAATCTAAGCAAGTGCAGGAGGTGGGGGGTAGCGGCCTAATGCAAAACAACATGGTAAGCATACCAGCGGCCAATATGAACGGCGGCCTCAAGGCAGCCAACGGCAGCGGCACCGTCGTTGGCGTTGGCGTCGGCGTCGGCGTTGCCGGCACAGTGTTGACAAATGCGCAGCGTGTCTATTTGACGCCCGCCTCCAGTTACCATCTAGCCGCACGCCAAACATCTGTGAGCGGCGCTACAGCCGCAGGCGTTGGCGTTGTGTCCACCGCCAAAGCGGGCAATAACAACAACAACAACAATAACAACAACAGCAGCATCGGCGTTGTCAGCAATACAAATGCGGCAGCATCTACCAGCACAGCTGGCACCGTGCGCTACTTTTCGCAATTTAGCAAACTGCAGCCGGTGCAGCAGCTGAACACCAGTGTTGGGCAACGGAAGCTGCTCAATGGCGACACCATGGTGCTGGTTAATGGCAGCAAGCCGCTGATCTTTGCCACCCCAACCAACAACAACAAGTTCATAGCAGCAGCAGCAGCAGCAGCAGCAACAACAGCAGCAACAACAGCAGCAATAACAGCAACAACAGCAGCAGCAGCAGCAACAACGGCAACAACAACCGCAACAACAACAACAACAACAGTTCCTAATGGCAACAGCGTGTTAATCAACAAGCAGCAACTACAACAAAAACAACAACAGCAACAACAACAAGAACAGCCGGCGACTGTGATCGATGAGCTGCAGCACGAGGAGCTGCAGATCGGCAACGAAATTGGGGACATAATTGAGATCAAGCAGGAGGTGGAGGTGGAGGCACTGGCCCTGCTATCGTCAGGTCCAAACTCAATCAAGTCCGCCGACCAGGATGCCGAGCCCGAGCTGGACATTGTGATCAACAATGTGGTCTGCTCGTTCAGCGTACGCTGTCACCTCAAGCTGCGCGAGATCGCGCTCAATGGCTCCAATGTGGAGTACAGGCGAGAGAACGGCATGGTGACGATGAAGTTGCGTCGTCCCTATACGACCGCCTCGATTTGGTCATCGGGCAGGATCACGTGCACGGGCGCCACCTCCGAGTCGCAGGTAAGCCCCAACCAAATGGCATTTCTCTCTCTCTCTCTCTCACTGACACTCACACTGTGTGGACGTTGATCGATTCGATTGATTGCAGGCCAAGATCGCCGCCCGTCGCTACGCGCGCTGCCTGAGCAAGCTGGGCTTTCCGACGCACTTCCAGAACTTTCGCATCGTCAATGTGCTGGGCACCTGTAGCATGCCCTGGGCAATTAAAATAGTCAATTTCTCGGAGCGCCATCGCGACAATGCCAGCTATGAGCCCGAACTGCATCCGGGTGTTACGTACAAGATGCGCGAGCCAAAGGCCACGCTCAAGATCTTCTCCACCGGCAGCATAACGGTAACAGGTGAGCAGCGACCAACCAAGCGACGATTGCATCTCTTTGCAATATATCTGCTCTCATGCTCATGCTGAGACTGAGAGAGCATTTCCCATTGCCTGCTTTGCTTTGTTATCACATTCGCAGAGGGAAAGAGAGAGACGCATATACAAAAAAAGTTATATATCTGAAACATATATCTGAAATGCCCTTTGCGTTTGAGAGAGCATTTCACATCGCGCCTGCTTTGCTTTGTTATCACATTCGCAGAGGGAAAGAGAGAGATGCATATACATACATCTATTCTCATCTCTCGATCTTGTGTATTATGCTTCGATTGCCGAATAAATCTGTATTTGATTCCCTTTTGTCGCAATGGATGTAAGATAATTATTAGAATAATCTGTCGAAAAACATGTTTGATTATTTGTTGTTGTTGTTTTTTTGGAAACTCTTTTAACCAGGTTTTTAGCTTCGCATTTGGTGCTTCTTCTGCTTCTGAAAACCTAAAATTTTGTTTTTTGATAGCAATCGCAATATAAATGATTTTTTGTGTCCTGTCCACAGCCGCCAGCGTCAATGACGTGGAATCCGCCATACAGCACATTTATCCCTTGGTGCATGAGTTCCGCAAGCAGCGTTCCGCCGAGGAGCTGCAGCATCTGCGACAAAAGCAGCGCGCCCAGGGCGGCGGGGAAGATCTCAACAACGAGCTGGACGATCAACTGGCGCTGGATGGGGGGATGGGGATGGGGATGGGGAAGGGGAAGAGCGCTGTCAAGGATGATATGTTCTTAAACACCACCTCCGCACATACAAATGCCAGCGCCAACAGCCTGCCCTCCGCAACCCTGTACACAGCGAACCGCATTGAGCAGTATAAGAGCTACCAGGAAATGCAGGAGCAGACGCAATTGGAGCGCCGTCACGTCAGCTTTGCTAGCGACGCCGCCAAAGGCAGCAGCAGCAACAGCAGCACCGGCGACAATATTTGTGCCAATGCCCGACGCCGCGCCACCGAATGCTGGGCGACAAAGCTGCAAAACAAACGTCCGCGCTACAATGATCCTGTCTCCACGGCGACAGTCACTGCCGGCAGCATCGCACGCACTGCCACCACCGCCGTCGCCGTCGCCGGCGCCAGTTACAATGCCGCCAACTTTAGCGCCATCGGCGTCGCTGCTACTGCGAGTGCGACTGCGACTGCGATTGCGACTGCAGCTAATGCGGTTAACAAGCTGCGCAGCAACAACAAACCGCTCATTCCCGATGTGGTGGGGCTCAAGCAGAGCAGCTCCAGAGCGCGCAATGCAGCTGCTGTTTCTGCGACAATAGGAAGCGCAGCTTACGATGGCGTCTACACAAAACGTGAGACATTCTCCCCAACGGATTTTCAAGTGGACGATCTGATCGAGGAGGATGGGGATGACTTGGACATGCACTTTTAAGAGCACCCAGCCAGCCAGCCAGCCAGCCAGAGTGCAGTGCAGCATCGATGATCCAAGCAGAGCAAGCTAATTGAATTTGTTGAAACAGAAGTTGCCTATGCCAAATTTATCAAGAGTTTTACAAATGAAAGACACAAAGAAAAATGCAACATGCTCAACACACACACATACACAAACAGACATATAAGCATGCTATGCATTTTTCTTATGTGCTCTTTTAATGCATTTAACATAAGCTTAACATAATGGAAACAGAACACAGCAAGCAAACACACACATACACATACAAATACAAATACACACCCCACAGCCACACATACATGCATACATGCGCATTACAAGCGGAAAGGGCAACTGCAGCAGCAGCATCAACATCAACAGAGGACGGCGAATTCAAAATCCAAATCAAATATTTTCTAAAATAACAACAAAACAAGAGCCAAATATTTATATTTAAGGTGAGTTTCAACCAGTGGCTTTGTACATTGTTAGTCTAGTCATTTAGTTAACCATCTTTTATTCCTTTTGCAGATTATGTTTAGACAGAGCAATGTACGTATGTAGTTTAAAGTACAGCAAACTACGGACACCGCGATTCAATTGATCAGCTTTTACGAAATGGTATAAATTTGATTTACCATAGGCATATTCACATATAGACTAAATGCAACAAATATCAGCAATTATGTGCGCTACACATACACATACGTATAAATAAATATATCATTTACATATACGTATTAAAACCCTCAATAACTGCAGTTACAACAACCTGCAACAGCGACCCGAACTCAAAGGAACAAGTGGAAACTGAAACTTAATAAACTATTGCACACAAACACACACACACTCACACACAGACACACATATATATAAATCGACCAACATAATCGATTTCTTTGATACCAATTTGTATCGTTAATGCATATGTAACTGCGTATGTGAGGAACCACCGCCTAATAAATACTGTTACTACATTAAAACAAAAACTAAAACAAAAACACTATGGAATACATTTAGTTCTATGTTTCATTTACATTTAGTTCAATGTTAAACAGAACTCTTAGAATTTGCTGCACAACCGCTGTTACATTTACCATATTAAGCAAATGTAATGCGGCTCTGACGTCACAATTCAACAGCCGCCATTGCGCATAGCGAATCCCAACAAAAATAAACTTTTAATTAGCACATTTTATTAGTATTTTTTTTAACTTGTTTATTTTTGACTTTTGGATTTTTAATTTAATGATAACAGCAATTAATTTAAATATATAGAAGGTTCGAGTTCTAGACCAACAGCAGTCGGTTGAACTTTAATGTAGTGCATTATTATTACTGTAAGGGATTAATCTTAAATTTTTTGTTTTTAAACTATTTTAAGTGCTTTAAAAATTCAGATCTAAGAAATTATATTTACATACTACACTTATATCTGGTCACTTGTAAACCAATAACAAAAATACGCAAAATATGCTAAAACAAATTACATTTAATTCATTAAATTTATACTTTATACATTGCATATGGAAAGGGCAGAAATACATATTATAATTTGCCAATTATCCGCATTCAGTAAGATATTAAAATCTTACGTGTCAACATTTTTTTTTTTTTCATAATTTTTAAGATTTAAAACTTGTTCCTGTGTTGTTAAATGAAGAAAAACAAAGTGAAAACAAAAAATGTAGTTCATAAATTATATGTATGTATTTAACATGCGTATTCACGCATTCACACTTTTCATACACTCATACATACTTGCATTCAGAATTAGTAACGACAGCAAAATCATAAGCAATAAATGTTCTCTAAACTTTTACAAAAGAAACAAACTTACATGTAAAGCAAACAGCAAGATAGCATTAAACAAGGAGAGAAGATGGGCATAAGCGTCTTATATGTAATTACATACATACATACATACATATGCATATGCATATTGTATGCACTATGTAAAGTTGATTTTCAACAACAAGAAAGGCATTAATATGAAAAGAAAGTGGATTGGAATACCATCGCTAATTCTTTGCCGCATAAAATACTCACGCACACATGCATGCGCTAGAGAGAGAAATGAGAGTAAGAGCGAATGAGTGGGAGTAGAAGTAGAAAATGAGGGCAGCTGCACATGCATGGGCTCGTGCATAAGTACGTGCCAGCATGCATATGAATTTGTTGGTGTGCATTTTCTCTTTGGCTCATTAGCGTCCCACAGATCACAGAACCCCTCTCAAACTAAATCAAATAGCAAATTGTACAATCATAAAACAAAAAGTAAATCGTAACACATCGCTTCCATGCCATACAATTTTTGTTAACATTTGTGGCAGAACATACACAAATTAAAGCAAGCCCAAATTGTTCAATAAACATAATTTGTACATACGTAATTATTTGATAATATGTACATTTAAAAAAAAAAAGAAAAAAAAACGAAAAAACACACTGACATGCAAATGTGAATATTTATTGTAATATTATTAACAATACACAACAACACAATGTACATGCGTTACGTATTATTTATTGTGCGCAGCAAACGTTGCAGAAGCATCACTAACATAATGACACCACTGTGAGCACATACATACATGTATGTGTGTGTGCATTATATACATATACAAAGTGATGTAGCTGTTTCTTTTATTATTCTCTTTTCGTACACTCGTGCTTAGTGCATTGCCTAGATTGAAAAAAAAAAAAACAGTTATTTCAAGTACATATGGGTATTCTAAATTTCTGAATTATGAAATTTAGTTTGAATTTGGTTTCTTTTCACTATGCCACCACCACTGACGTCCTTGAAAATCAGAAATTCGTTCATATCGTTAAATTATGCATAATCAAAAACAAATCATTAGCAGAAACAAATAATAAAAATAATTACACATATACTACATACATATGTCAACTTGGCGATATTATCTAGAGTTTTACTACATGTTCATTTAAATGTATTCATTTTGTTAGTGTAACATTTCATGTACATACATCAATGAATGCCTAAATTAATACAAATACTTATACACACACATATATACATACATATATATTTTGAAAAAAAAAAACAACAAAAAAAAAACAAAAAGAAATTGCCTTTAGGGAACAAATAAAAGTGTGAAACCAAGAAGCAAACCAAAATGTATTTTTGTGTGAATGCTAACCAGAGAAGAGGAAGAGAAGCATATAAAAATCTAAGCTTAAGCCATTGCTTACTAAAATTTGAATACTAAACGTAAGCCAAAACACGCAATCTAAGTAAATGTAAAAAACTATATAAATAACAATTAACATGAAACGTAGTCTGTAACTGTTAATAATAGAATGACAAACACAGCAAGAGAAACTACGAAAGGGGGAAATAATTGAAAATAGATAAGTTGAGATTTTTCTTAAAGTGAAGTTCACTTCTAACTGCCTTCAAAAAATTAATTAAAATTTAAATAAATATAAAAAAAAGAGAAGAAATACAAAATGACACAAGCTTCAATTTTAAAATGCCAGCAAAAAAAAAAAAAAGTTAAATTTTAACAAAAGAATAATAACAATTATAGTCACATATTATTCTCAATAAATTGGCAATTGATTTCGAAAATAGTTGAGATATTATTTATTTAACAACAAAAACAACAAAAAACAACAAAAAGCAACAAGCAAACGCCTAAATAAGTGTATTTGGTTTCATAAACTTTAAATGCAAAAAACCTAAATATTTATATAGTATACACATATATTTTTTATTATTACGTATTTAAAACAAGTAATTTTTAAAGCGTAAAATGAAAGTTTACACACACACACACACACTCTCTCTCTCTCACACAGACACACACACACACACAAGTGAAAAATCAAATAGCATAATTATGTTTTTGTTTTGCCGTAAAGACTGCATTATACCAACAATTAATTATATATACATATATATAAATATATATATATATATATATATATATTCATACAGTAAAAAAGTATGGAAAACAGAGCTACAAAATTTGTAAAAAAAAAAAAAAAACTAAAATTAGGCGTTACTTTAAAAATTAAAAACTAAAAATAAAACCTAAAAAAAAACTTTTATTTATTAGCACTTAAGCTGTACAATTATAGAAATGCAAATACCAAGAGGAAAGTTAAGTGTTTTAATTAAAGCTAAATGCGAAACAAAACAAAAACAAAAAAAAAAAAAAATACTAAAAAAAAAAAAGAAGTTTAACAAAGTCAACTTAAAAGGCCTGCAATAATTACGAAAAGCAAGATGAATATACCTTACTAAAATGCGCTACCGAAGCCATTGGAAAACTAAGAAATAACAAATAAAATATATAAAAGAAATACGCGAATACAATAAGTTAAAAACCATAAATCTAAATCGATTATGATTGCAGTTGGATATGAAAGATGAGGATGAGGATGAGGATGAGGATTAGAGTAGAATGAAAAGTTATTTATTCAAGAATTAAGTGTAATTTCTGGTATACAAAACCCTCCTCCCAAAAATAAAAGTAATATTGAAGAAAACGAAACAAACAATTAGACTAAGCGAATGAGTTGCTAGCGATAAAAACAAAACAAAAAAGAAAAACTATTAATTATACATGCATATACGTATATGATAAGTATGTATATGTGTATACATTTATTATACACCAATTTGTTTAGTTAGTCTACCGCCACTTGCATTATTATTACATATATTCAAAGGATATACAAGCATACATATGTTTATCTGAAGAGAGAAAGGTTCAATTGTGCTGCGACCACATAAATATTTAAATCAAAACAGCAACACTTAATTATTTGATTAACGCATATACAAGACACATACATATACACATACATATAAACTAACAAGAACATGAAATAGATTGAAGAGGGGCAAACTCATTTAAACATCTAGTTTAAAGTTAGCATCTAGTTTCAACAGCAAACAAATACAAAGTGAACATTTTGAAGAGAACACACAAATATAAACAAGAAGACAAAATATTTAAGTACAGTAAACGTACCGTTAAAATACAGTACAACTGCCTTAGTTGCAGTCAACTCAAAATAAATACAACAAAACAACCAAATGAATCAAATTGTTTCAATTCAAAACATTTTACATTATTTCGGAAACTCAAAACAATTCTGGCATTTATGTCGGTTCAAGAAGAAAAAAGCAAAGTCTACAAAAGCGTTCACAGAGAATATATGTATGTACATATGTCGCCGGCATTAGTAGAACTTCGTTCGTGTAGAGAGAGCTTCTCACGCGTCGTGTAGACTTTTATCCCTCTCTTTGCTGGTTGTAGGCGGACGCTTTGCCTTCCTTGCTAAAGCTGCACAGTAGGACTTGCATTTTACAGCACTAGTTGTCAAATGTGAAATCGTCAGTGCTGTGAAGCGCACGTCTAGCAAACCGTTGGAGGAACTCATTGTTGAACAGAAGCTCCTGAATCTAGTACACATATTATTTTACTTCCGGACGAATCCAAATTTTAAAGAGTAATTCTGACGACCGGTACCGGTGCGAAAAGGCAACAAACAATTGAGAAGGAAAACAAAATAAAATAAAAAGTAAAAAGTATGTCGGACACAATTGCAAAGGTCATTTACGGTACTCTACTGCTGGCGTTAATTATCCATACGCCGAAGGTATCCATACTGATTACGTTGGACGCGAATCGGTCGCATCAGTTCCATGCTGCCATCAAGGGCTTCCGGAAGAGCATTCTGCTAGCGGCACTGTTCACCATGCTGGCAGTGCTGCCCATTCAAGAATTCAATGGCATCATCAAGCCCGGCAAGAAGCTGTTTGTGCTCCTCGTGATGCCCTGGGTATCCACCTGTTGCCTGATGTTCGTGACCAACGCGTTACTATTGCTAAAGATCACGGAACGGACTCTGGTCTTGAGCTCCTGGCACTGCTTCGCCAAGGCCCTGATGGTCTACTGCATTCTGTTCGGATTCGCCACCGAGCAGATAATGCACTGGTATTCCATTTATCATCTGCACGATTGCAATCACTCCATCGAGGAGAAGTATCCACCCGTCTAAGCTGGAACGATGTGCATCCTAGGACTCTTCTATGCAAAATTGAGTATATATACATATATATACTAGGATCCTTATTAAAATCACCACAGCTATGGCTACACAAATATTCGATTTAAGCTAGGGCAATAATTCAATTGATCCAAGCACGACCAAACCGATCAAAATATTGTTTGCGGCTCGTTTGACGCGGCTCCTGCAATCGGTTCGCTTCAAAGATGAATTATTATTATTATAATAAAGAACATTATTTTATCCAGAGTCTAACACTTTCTGATTTCTTGCAGCTGTCCCTTTGCAGAGCCTGGACACTCATCGATCTTCTCTGAACAGGAGCTCAGAATAGTTCAAAATACCGTTGAAAAGTTCCTAATTTTCATTTGTTAACCGATATCCATTGAATCCTTATCAATAACAATCTTTTTAAATTTATATATTTTTGAAGACAGTTGTCGGCGTCTGACGTTTGTGAAACTTGATTTTTCTAATTTCGGATCGGGCTTTACGTAAACATTTTAAATTGTGCATTTATTTATGCTCATTCTCTTCAAGTTTCCAACATTGGGGTAATTCAAAACTCTCGGCAAAGCTTAAAAAACAATTTGGTCTTTCATCAGCAATAAGAAATTCTGTTGAAAATTACAAACAAATATTTTCTTTTTGATTGTTATATTTATTGTGTGTGTGTGTGTGTGTGTGTGTGTGTGTGTTGTGAATATATATAATCAATTTTTCATTTTTCTGCCAACTGCACCACGCAAAAAAAAACACATAAGAGCTGTCTTCGGGGCACCGAAGATTCTATACCCTTGCAGACATACTCGTTGGACCCAAATCGAAATGTAGTTGTAAACGGTTTTGCAATTTAGAAACCAGCAATTGGATTCGGATCAAGTCAAGTATTTCGAATTATTGGATTTTTGGCAAGGTATTTCCAAAAGGAAAATATGTGTTAAGCCGAATTTTTGAAGGTTCGGCAACTAATTGATAAAGTAATTCAATCTGGCAAGTAAATAAGTAAGAGCAAGAAGATTATTTTTAAAGAAAACGGACAGACGGACAGACGTCATATTGTTTCAGCTCGATAGAGATGTCTTCAAGATAATAATACCTTTGCAAGGGTATATGTATGTATGTATCATATATTGTTAGCAGATTTGTATAGATATTGAGTTCTTGAGTTAAGCAACAACTTCTTGAATAATTGGACGCAACATTTGCACATTGGTTATATCTATTGGTATTACATGTTCTCCAATATTTTGCGTCTTTCTAATACTATATATACATTATGCACTCTATTTTATTCAACGTTTATATATGTATTTATATATGGTATGAACCTATATACATTCTACAGCATGTATATTTCACTTAATCCTGTTCAACTAGCATTATTTAAAATATTATAATTGTATTTTGATCGAATTGTATATATGGGAATCGACTGCCTACAAATTCATTTCAAAAATAGAAAATCATCTCTTCTTATATTTCTCTTGTTTTTTTGTTCATAATTTTCTGCGGTTAATAAAATTACATTAGAATTTTTCTTTTTCTTTTCTGTTGTTGTTGCTCCATAAGTATTTAGTACTTGTTTTAGATTTGTTCAACTTGTTTTTATATCGCAGCGATAATTTAGACGTAGGATTAGGAGTAGGCATTATTCAAACTTAATGGCAAAGTTCTTAACTATGCATATTGCATGGAAATTGTGAATTGATCCATTATCTATTCCATTATTTTTTAGTACCTAGAAAATCTCTTTGCTGGGCGTCGAAATGCCCATTGGCTGTTCGTAGTCCGAGGCGGCCGACTCCTGCGTCCGCTTCTCCTTGTGCTCTGACTTCTCCTTCTTATGCTTCTTCTTATGCCCCTTGCTGGACCCTTGCAGGTCAAATCCCACATCGATAATGTCATCATTTGGCTTTTTGCTTGATTTTCTCTTTTCACTCCTCTCGCTCTTCTCGCGCTTCTTCTTCTTCTGCTGACCATGGACAGCTTCGGCTAGGACAGTCGTGTTGGTGTTGTTGTTGTTGTTGTTGTTATTGTTGTTGGTGGCGCCGCCGCCGTTGTCTGTTGCTGTCCGGCAGGGACTGCTTCGCGTATCGATCAAATCGGGCTCTGGCTGAACCTTGCGCGTTTTATGCTCGCGTGTCTTGTCTTTTGATTTCTTAACCTTTTTGCCAGCCACTTCAGCTGAACTGGACGCGACTTGGGTTGGCGCCTTGAGATTTTCTTTGCCAGCTGACGCAGCCTTGGATGACTTCGTTGGCGCCGCTTCAAAATCAGCCCTGATTGTTATTGTCAAAGAGTTAGGGTTAATATTGCAACAACTATTTAGCTGAGAAATCAAACATACATGTCTAGTTCAATGTCAAGTGCACGGTGTGGATCGTTGGGATCGTATTTGCCGTCCTTATCCTCGCTGTCGGACAGCGTCACGCCCTCGGGCATGTCCAGCGTTGTGTTCACAATATGCAGAGGCTTCGGTTCTGCGGAGTCAACTAATCATATTAATTTCTGCAGTGGCTTTTCGACTCTGCTGTAACTTACCCGCATCCGACTCGGAGCTGCTGTTGTAGGCTAGTTTGTTTTTTGATTTTTTGCTCTTCTTGCTCTTTTTATGCTTTTTCTTGCCATCCTTGCTGCTGTGCGCCGCAGCCGCCGCCTGCTGCTCCTTCAGATACTTGTCCGAACGTTTCGTGACTGCAACAATTGATTAGTCTGGCATCGAGAGTGCATTAGATAGAGAGTGTATTACTTACTGCCCACACGCAGCGCGGCCACGCCCTCAATGTCCAGCGGGAGCTCAGTTACGGGTATGTCATCGATATTGTCATACTGATCCGCATTGGAGTTGTGCGAAGAGTTTGGCGCCGACTTCAGATAGTGCGGATTATTTGACTGTTCGATGAGACGCGCCATGCGCTGACGCTCCAGCTGTTCCGGTGTCAGCTCGAGGCTCTTGCGTCGTGGCTTCGCGTCCGAATGGCCGACACCGCTGCCATCGTGAGCTGAACTGACAAATAGCTCATCCTTGTCGTGCTCCGAAGAGGAGCTACTGGCCTCCTCCCCCGGCGGCGGCGGCGGCGGCGCATTGATCCACTCATCCAAATCCAGCCCATCCGGCAGCGGCACCTTGCGCTGCGCCTTCGGCGCCACGGGTATCAGGTCGCCGGCAAAGAGCAGCGCCATCTCCTGGACAATCTCAATTGCCATGCTCGGTATGCTCGATCCCGTTGTCGCCTCCTCCTCCTCATCCTCATCAGCGCCCACAGCCCCCACAGTTAGTTGCTTGCGCAGCATTTCGATTAGCATGCAGGCGGAGTTGGCGCGCTCCTGCACCTCGATGTCGTTGGAGCCATTGAAGTGCTGCAGCTTGTCCAGCACATGATCGCACAGCTGTAAGGCGAGACAAGGGTGAAACACATTTAATATATTTTTCATATATTTTTAAAATCATCTTTAAGCTTGAAGAACCTAAGCTCTATACAAAATGCATCATCTGAACAACTTTTACAAACCTATTTAATTTATAACTATATTATTATTATTCATGTCATGAAAAGGGCAATAAAATGATCAAATGGAAATGTTATGATCATTGTAGATCTTCAATTAAATTTAAACAAATTAAGTTTTAAGCACTCTAAACAGCAAAAGCTTTTCATTTTAAAACTAAATCAGATGCTGATGAATCTATCGCTCGAATATCGCTAAAGTTAACTGCCGAGATTGGTTTAGGAAGAAAGTCGCCTAATATCATGATTATGAATAATTTGTGGAAATTATTAACTTTCGATCTAGTAGAACTGCAAAAAATTGGAGTGAGTCTGTGGAGGATCGGATTACGGATTACTTACGCGCACAATGCCGGGCATATCCTGCAGTTCGAGACAGGAGGTGGCCAGGCGTGCGAAGAGCTTGATCACATTCTGCACGTAGACGCCCTGGATGTGGCCGGGCAGTTGTCGTGGTCGCAGCAATATGTTGAGGGTCTTCTCGGCATCCGCCAGTTCGGCGGAAAATTCGCCAACAATCCAGGCGGCCGCATAGAGCACCTCGTACATGGAGTTGCTTTGCGTCGAGATGGCGAACGTGTCCAGCAGATTGGTCATCTCGGTGACGGCGAATTGACGCACCACGGGCACACGTATGGCCACGTCCAGCAGCTGCTCGGCAATGAGGCGGCCGTGCTTGGAGCCGGCCTCCAGTTGGATTAGCTCGACCAGCACGGTCATATACCACTCGAAATTGGTCACATACAGATAGGAACTTTGGGCACATATCTCGATCACCTTGTAGAGCAGCTCATCGCGATACGCTGAGCCTTCGGCGCGCTCCATGTGGCCGAGCAGGCGCTTCACAATCTCCATGAGATTCTTTTTCGATACCATGCCATATAGCAGATCCAAGGCGCGCAATCGTATCGACTCGTCCTTGTCGTCCAGGCAAGCCAATATCAAATCCTTGTGCGTCTGCACACTCTTCGGATGCGTTTTCAGTATCTTCGACATGGCCAGCAGGCCCAAGTATTTGACTTGAAATAAACAAATAAACGAACTTCACTATACAAAATACAAAATATTATCAACATCGAACCACAATATCATATAATTGCCATAATTTACGATCGATCGTTTGAAAACTAAGTTCTTAAAAAAAAAAGTTTACTGCTTTAAAAGAATTCTTTGCAAAACTTGCTTCTAGAAGGGCATTTAATATTTAATATTTTTTTGAGAATATATTTTTGGAGCAATATAACTTAATACATCGATAAGATGATAATAAGTTTAAGATTAAGAATCTACAAAAATATTAGTTTCCGGAAAAAAGGTTTCAAATTTAAATGAATATTAAATATAGCACAAAACTGAAAATAGGTTGAACAAAATAATGAATCACGGCTAAAACTGATGAGATAGTAGAATAGTATATAAAAAATGAAACAATTTTTTTTTTTTTTTAGGAATTGACAGACCTGCTTTGGTTTTAAAATGGTTTTAAATTGATTTGGACAAGCTGCGTTAATTACATCCAAATATGTTTCTGTAATCTGTTAACCTAATTGTAAAACTAATTGTAAAACCACAATCATCGCTAAGCTAAGTAATTATGTCACTCTGATAAAAGTTGCTAACATAGAGTAACAGGATACCAGGATTTCTTAATAAACAAAATATAATTAGAAAAAAAAAAAAAAAAAATAAATTGATTTGATATGCAATGCAATACTTACGATTCTGGTCGGAGTCGACGATTAGGATGCGCAGCTTCTGTACGCACAGCTGGATGGAGGCACTGTGGTTGGGCATGCCGCTGCTGATGCTGATGAGGACCGCGATGACCGTGTTGATGCACTCGTAGAGGAGGCTCATGGCCGATGTGCTGTTTGGGTTGGACGGTTGGACACGGGTTGGCGGGTTAGGGCGGCGGCATATCAAAGAGTTCAGTTCGATTAAAGCGGCCCAAAAGAAGCGCAAAACAAAAAACAACAACAACAACAACAGCAACAGCAACGGCAACGGCAACAGCAAAAAAAAAAATAATAATATATACAAATTCTACTTGAATAATAAAAAGTTATATAGATCTATGTATAAATGTATATATACAACAGCTAACAATTAAAGAGTAGCATAAATATGCAAATAATAAGAAAAAAACAAAACAATAGAAAACTGTAAAGATTTCAATTTTGGTGCTCGAAGAGAAGCATTCAACGTAAGAGAGTAAGCGCAAGAGAGCTGAAGGGAGAGAGCGCAAATGTAACTGAACATATATAAGAGACGTAACAAGCGTTTTATTTGGCTTATGTTTTGTTTCGTTTTCGTTTTTGTTTTTGTTTTTTTTTTTGTTTTTTTTTATATATATAATGTTTATCTGTACATCAGCTTTCGATCTACGAACAGCTGAGAGCGCAGTTTTGCAGTTTTTTGTTTTCGTCTTTTGGCAGAATTTCCACAGTTTTTGGGTAATTTTTTGTTTTTTGTTTTTTGTTTTTTTTTTTTTTAAATGATAAAAACTTGCCTATGAATTAGATTTGTGAGTGGCTCTATTAATTTCTTTCCTAGCCGGGGTTCTAAGGGAGTTAAAGCGCCAAACTGCAAATATGCAAAGAGAAAAAGAAACAAGCAACAAATTATACCATACACAATACATACAACCGTTTTAAAAATGATTTCTTTCCTTTTTAAAGACATACATAACACTTATTTAAACAAAGAGTCAAATAATATAGAAATAGAAAATAACAGATGAACGCAATTTCGAATTAAAATTTAATTGAACTTTACGCTGTTACTGTAGCGTACATACACACATACATACATACATACATACATACATAGATATATGTATATGTACATGTACGGCATGTAGCTAGACTAGAGTTGGCTTCTTCGACTTTCAGGGACATCTCTTAGCTCGGAATTTTCGAATTCGAACGGGCAAAGCAAAACAAATAACAAATACATACGTACGTATATGTTTGTATGCAAATTTAAATAAATAGCGTAAAATAACCATATTTATGTACTCGTATGCATACGGTGAGGGCTTGTGAGTGCGTGTTCCTTCTGTGTTTTGGTCACATATGTATATATATATATATGTACATATGTGTTTCCGCTTAAAAAAAAAAAAGAAGAAAGGTCTGGCCAACAGATACATCTGATTTATATATGAGCCAAACAGGAGCATAACATTCAATTTAACTTTATAAATATCACTTTAAACATATTCAACGCCAAAAATTAAACTTTGAAGCTTAATTGTTTTCATATTTATTTAACTATCTCTAAAATGGTTGGGATAACGTTCTTTTTACATGATTCCAAACACTGTTAATTGGTTATGTTAACAGTTGAGTAGCATTTCGAAAACAACCTTCTTTTAGCAGAATAGCAGCAGGATAAACACATACATATACATACATATGTGAGTGCACATGAACAAAATATCAAATGTTCGATAACAACATTTACAGTTGATATCGAATTTTGAAGTGTATTTCTTGCATTTAAATACAACAAATTGTCCAATTAATGGGCTCAAATCGTGTACAAATTGTAGTGTGAGTGTGAATATATGTGAATATATGTAAACGGTGAAAAATCTAACGAAAATTAACGTAAAGAACAACTTTCAGTTGCACAAATAAGAAAAAAACAAGAATTACAACTCAATCGTTCAAGAGAAATGCTTAAAGAAATTAAAACAAAAGCGCGTGCTGTTCATTTATTTTGTTTTTTTGTTTTTTTAAATAAAAATAAATAATTTTCTTAATATGGCTGCTTGCTTCAATAAATAAAAGCGCGCCGATAAAAACCTGGAAATAATTTCAATTAGGGGCTGAGTCAATTTGCGTCCCAGCGCCGGTTCAATAGTTGTGAGGCTCGCGAACTGTTTTTTGTTTTTTGTATAATTTTTTTTTTCGTTTTTTTAATATTCGTTTTTGGTTGGGCAGGTAAGGGAAGTGGAGGAGTAGGAGTTGTGTTAATTAACTTGATAGACAAATATTCAGTTCGTATTCATATTATTGTACAGCAAAAAAAGGTTTTGTATTTTTTGAACACAATAAATTTGTAAAGATAAACCAAAAAGGAAACTCATTAAGTAACACGGCACTGCAAAGACTCACCAGTTTTATTATTTTAATTAGCATCCAATTATTTGTCGACGTGGTCATCAATTTGAAAAACACCGGCGCCAAAGGTAGATAGTTTTTTGGATTCTTGCGCGCCAGCTCACAAATGACATTAACAGCAGCCGATTGTACACCTGAGAATCCAATTATTATTAACCAATATTCGACTAATGTATTTGTCAATGGCACACCTGGATCCGGATCCTCGAGCTTCTCTTTCAGCTTGGGAAATGCAGGTCGCAATGCTTCAGGATAGCGCAAGAACACCTTATACATCATCAGCACAGCCTTCATGCGCAGGTATGGTTTGGTCGAGCTCATCTGGGCGAGAAGACGCGGAGATACAGTAAAATCGGTTAGCATACAAATATAGCGGCACGCACCAGTGTCATAATATCATTGGCCAGATCCCGCGACAAATCTGGCGATATAAAACAACTGAGACCGCTCAGCGCCACGCCGGCATCGTATTGATTCTGTGAGTTGAGGTCCTTGCGTATCATATTCGTGGTCAGCATGAGTAGCTGCAATGCGATCGAGTTCAATTTGATTAGATCGATTTAATACGTTTTGGAATTAACGGGTGCTTACCTCGCTGTCCGGATGAAAGCATTGACTGGCGGCCAGGTAACCGATTCGCTTGCATGTAAAGCGCGAGGAACTCATCACCTCAATTATATTGAAGCCTGCCCACGAGATGTCATATCCGAGCATTTGTATCTATCAACAAAAGCAATCAATACAATAACTAAATCACCAAACCTCACAACACATTGATTTTCAGTCAATTATATTAATTTCCTGTCAAGCTTAGGAAAAATAAGCCTATTTATCATTCAAAACTGCTTTCTTTTGCTGATCATAATTGGCATAGACTTTGACATTTGGAAAGAACTCAATAAAGTCACAAACCATATGCTAGCTACCTTCGAGAGAAGGGAAGATGTGTAAGATGTCCTGTGGTATTCCTCGATGTTCGTCAAGCCTTTGATCCCATCTGAGAGAGGGACTGGATTTGATGTATCAGATAGGCTTTTACATTGGCTGGAATTGCTGTGCGAACATTTTCAAAGAGTGAAATCTTGTTTGTAGAAATAATTAAACGTAGACCAAGAAACTAATACGGTTACATTTAAGTGATCTATGGATACAACCACATTAGGTGGTTATCTTAACTTTAGCTCCCAATTAATCCCATTTTTCTATGTTTACGCTCAATCGCAAAAGCTCTCTTCAATCTCTGACGACACTCTGTGATTGCACAGTTGTTGCGGTTGGCTGGAGCTGCCTCCGCGTGGATCGAGGGTGGACTTAGGACTTACATAGGTCAGCTTAGCCACTGCATTGCACTTGACGCTGATATTGTCCTGACGCAGCTCCTGTTTGATTTCCTCAATGCACTGCGATATGTATTTGGCCTGTGGAGTATATGAGAAAATATAAAATATATATAATAAGTATATAAGAAATAGCTCCTAAATTGACATGTGCAGGCCTTTGTGTATATATATGTGTGTGTGTTTGTGTGTGCATGGAGATTGCAAAAAATCATTTCAAAGCATGTCCCATCACGCTGAGGTATCATGGCCACTCTGCATGACCCATGTGATAGACGAGTCGAAGCAAAAGTTATAAATTAACATCATATATGTATGTATATAAAAAAAAAAATACCAGACTCAAATGATTCAGTTGGGTCATCACGGGGAGGGGGCTGTGGTCAAGTACGGGGAGGGGGCTGCAGATTGGGGGCAATGCAGATTGCGCATAAAGGAGCGTTTGTTGCTAGATCAACCGAGAAGAGTTCAAATTGATAATCAGCAAAAGGAGGCGGGTCTGGGCAACTTATATGTATATGTATATGTATACAAGCCAATCCCCACGACAGCCAGATATTCAATTTTTTGCAGATCTCCTGTGAGGTCATGGTTTGATAAGGAAACAAGCAAGCTTAAAGGTATTAAGAAAGTTCGGCTTTGCACAGCCAGCGCGTTTTCATTCGCTGTTGCGGGTTTGTGCGGGGTGTGCGTGTGCGTGTGCTTGTGCTTGTGCTTGTGCTTGTATCTGTGTGTGAGCTGGCACATCAGGGAAATGAGCTGAAAGACATTAATAGAGAGACAAAGAGAGACTACAAACTGCCGTTAATTGAGTCAAGCTTTTGAGCCTTGCGGGGCTAGCAGATGCTGACAGCACACACACACACACACACACTCACACACACACACACACACACGCCCACGCCAATGCAAATGAAGTTGGACAGCTAATTAACAAGTTGTTCGACAGGAACAACAACAACAAAGTCTATTTGGCGACGTAGCACTTGCCTCATTATCCTTGTTATTTCGTATGCCGCGCACAAGGTCTGTCAAGTTTTTATCAAACATGCGCTCGAAATTTCCCTTCACTTTTTTTAACGCCATTTCGTCGACGTCGACGTCGCAGTTGATGCGTGCGCTGCTTTTGTTGCTCTCGCTGTTGTTTTTGTTGTGTTTGTTGTTGCTATTGTTTTCGCCTCCAGAGCAGCACAATATGGTTGCTTGAAATTTTAATAAAAACAACTCGACAGCCACAGCAGCACAAAAACAAAAAGAAAATAATTTAAATATGTATTGGTAATGCCAGCGCCGGCAGCGTCCGATTTTCTCTTTTCGTTTGTTCTTTTGCTTTGCACTTGCAAAAATCACTGCCAACGCGAATAGCACTCCAAACTGCGAATCCAAACTGTTGACGCCTTTCGCTTTGATAAGCTGCTGAACTTGTATGCGCTTAACCGATTTCAGCTTTTAATTGTTGCCGATAAGCGATGTGGCTTAGCTTGGATTCCAGTCTTATTTTTTGCAATTGATTTTTTTTGTCGCTCTTTTACAAGTTTGTTGTGCTATTTGTTTATCGCCCGACAAAAAAATATTGCAGCCGATATTGCATAAACCATCGATAAGAATATTCCGATTTCTATCGTATATCATTATATCGATATAGTACTATTTCAACTTAATAACGTGCAAGACATCGGGCATATTTGGACTGGTTAGACAAAACTTTTCTTCCCACCAAGCTAAAAGCACATTCCAAAATTTTTACCAGTTGAAAAAGGGAAGGCATATTTCATTTAAAATAGATAACCATTTATTTAGAACTTTTGGAGTTGCTTTTAATATATTAACATGTAAAATCGTTTCTATCATTATTCGAATTATAAATGAAAACATTTTATTTGACATTTCACTAAAATTGCTTTAAAACGATTTTAAAATTTTACATAGTTAATTAACAAATTGTTATAGCATTAACAATTTATATGAGATATATAACAGACAAATGCAAGTCTTTAATATGATTGATTAATTGATTTGATGAAGGAGTTCGTTTGATGTGTAGAATAAACGTGCTGAAATGGCCGCAGAATGTTTTAATTTAATACAAGAGAATTTCGAATTTTCTAATACTTTTGGCACGGCTAACAACGCAATGTGCTGTGTTCGAGTGTATTTTCTTTCATTTGATTACGTTTCGTTTTAACTGTGCATGTTCTTTGCTTCTTACTTCTGGTTCGGAGAGATGTGAGTAGAGTAGAATACTTTCCTGGGGATATTTTGGCAATTATGATACATTTAAAAACGCTTGTCTTGTCTAACAACAATATGCAGGTAGCTCGCGTGCGTTAATGGCCTTTTAAGCTAAATACTTTTGTTTATCTTTCCTAATGATGACGAAATAAAAGCACGATGCAATTTACATGACATCGCAACAATTTGCAGCCCTGTATTTTAAAAGTGGGCGTCGAGCCAAATCAACTCGATCAGAACTGTTATCTTTTACTCGGCTAATGTTGTTGTTGTCGTCGTTGTTGTCACTGTTGTTGGCACTGGGATAGAGCGCTTCGTGATTGTGAGTTAACCGTTAGTCCCAGGACAGTAACTGAGTGTGACCATGGTTTGCAAACTGTGGTGGTGTTTGCGGATGCATGCTGTAGCGACCTCCCATGTGGCTTTTGGAGTTGCCAAACACATTGCTCAAACGCCAATGCTCGAAGGTTAACGGTTTGCTGAGATTTGTATCCCGCTTTTTATAATACTCATTGAAGTCCAGACGGGTGCCAAACAGCTGCAGATTGGGATCGTCGCTGGAGTTAAGCGCCAGCAGAAAGCCACCTACTGCTTTCCCATAGGACACGGCAAATCCTTCAAGCGTCCGACAGGAGGTTATAAGCTTCTGCTCGAATATCTTGCGCTCCTGATCGCGTTCCATTTTTTGTACAGTGGTCAGACCATAGCGTCCGGCCTGTTCGGAATCGGCGATTGTTTTGGCCATTTGCTGACGTGCTTCCAATTCAGCGAAGCAGTCTTGATAAAAGTTGGCCTGCCAATTTTCCAGCGAAATGATATTCTCATAAACCACCTCAAGATGGCTTTCCATGTTCGTGGACGTGTTCACAAAGCATCCAATGCTGATCGCGTGCAAAAACTTGGAGTGTGCGTCGAGTATGTCATCCAAAGCCTTGGCCTGTTGCATGCGCTTCTGCAGTTCCACCCAGTTGCATTCGATCACTTCGAAGAGTACATAGTACTGCATTTGATGAACAAAGTGCATGATTTCCGACGTGAACAGATGCAATCGGTAGGTGGCTTTGGCAATCTCACTGCCCATCGAACGCAATGCCTGAAAATATATGTATATAAATATACCCATTAACCATACATAGAAAAACAGTAAAACACGAATTTAAACTATACGGCGGCTATCGATATATTTATATATATATCGATAATATTAACAGCGTGCAGAGTGTGAAACTAACAATCGCACTTATCATTGTTTACATATGTACGTGACTGCGTGACCGAGCATTTGCTGTCTTATCAGTCGGACAACTCCATAATGGCATTGTCAATTTTTAAGGATTTACCTGGGGAGCATCCGCGCAACTTGATACCGTCGCTATGTAGGCAATTCTATCACCTGGGCTGGGTAACCGGGACTGGTGGCGGCATGAGCATTAAATACAAGCAAGTCCATCACGAATGTTGTCCCCATGAAAATAACCCTGAATGACTTTTGAAACAGCAATGAAATCTATATTGCGCCTTCGGGGGTACAAAAGGAGCGCATGCAGCCGGAAGACCTGTTTGTGCAAGACATAGATGGCAAGGATTTGCAATTGCCACCAGAGATCAAGGGCCTGAGCAAGAGTCAGTGCACCCCGCTCTTTATGCTGGCATACAGACATCGCAATGCCGGCGCAGTCATTCACACGCATTCCCAGCATGCCGTAATGGCAACATTGCTTTGGCCGGGAAAAACGTTTCGTTGCACACATCTGGAAATGATAAAGGTACGAGTCCTATGCAGAATGCAGTAATTTGCTAATTTGATATATTGTAGGGCGTCTATGATGAATCTGATAAGCGCTATCTGCGCTACGACGAGCAGTTGGTTGTGCCCATCATTGAGAACACGCCCTTCGAACGGGACCTGGCCGACAGCATGTATGCGGCCATGATGGAATATCCCGGATGTTCAGCTGTTCTCGTACGTCGCCACGGCGTCTATGTTTGGGGTCAGACATGGGAAAAGGCTAAGACTATGTAAGTAAAACTACCTATATGTAATTATTAAGGAAATGTGCGATTGTCTGAATGCTTACAGGTCGGAGTGCTATGACTACCTGTTCTCCATTGCCGTCCAGATGAAGCAGGCCGGACTGGACCCGGAAAAGTTTGAGAACGCATTAAGCTAAATTTAATATTGACATGTACATAATATATATAACATGTACCTAATGAAGTACATGCTGATAAAAAAAAATGTGTTTATACATTTGTACCAACAAATTGCTGATGTATTTATACACATACATTCGTACGTAGCCATATATTCTATATTGAAAAGAAATGATAGGGCTAGCAGGGCGTAATCCATAATCTACCACTAATCGTTATAACCATTGAGAATTTATGATCTTCAAATCGTTGGCGCACTTTGTACAGCACACAGTGCGAGTACGAGCGCCAACAGCTAACAGCTGCTCATGTTAGTTAACAGGCCGGTAACGAGCGAGAGAGAGAGAGTGCAAACTCCAACAGACTATCGATTCTTTTTATTGGTCAGTATTTGTGTGTGTGTGTGTGTGCGTGTGTGTCAAAAAATGAACGAGAGCTCAGCAGTCGAGTGTCAGAGCAAAGCGGAATTAGAGAAAAAAAAAGCACATAAATATCAACGATTGCCGCTGCTTGCGCATTATTTGACGTTTTGCATTTTAGGTGTAAGCATTTGACGCGCGTTAATCATATATTGCACAATTTTTAATGAAACACTAATTTGTTTCTTTTTTTTTTTTTTTGTTTCATTAAATCGCAGTTCCAACAATTCAACAAAAACAAGTGAAATGTCGCTGCAATCGGACGCCGTTTTCCAGAAAATTATCGAAGGCCTGAAGGATAATGCCGCCAAGGCCAAGGCCATTAACGGCGTGTTTCTCTATAAAATCACCAAGGATGGCAAAGTAGCCAAGGAATGGAGTAAGTAAATGTGCGAACTTCTAATTACAAAGTGTAAAGTTCAAAGTGCAGTTAAGAGTCGCGTACTTCGGCACCAGAGCTGCTGTTTAGATAATAACGCCGACCTAATTGATTTAATTAATTAACAGCCCTCGACTGCAAGAGCGCCAAGGCGTACGAGGGACCCGCCCAGGGCGTCAAGGTGGATACCACATTAACGGTTGCCGACGAGGACATGGTCGACATCGCCTTGGGCAAGCTGAATCCCCAGGCTGCCTTCATGAAGGGCAAGTTGAAGATTGCCGGCAACATTATGCTGACGCAGAAGCTGGCGCCTCTGCTCAAGACGGACGCCAAGTTGTAAACAGACATTTTGCTGATTTCACAATCTAACGCACACCGACATACATATGTATGTGCATATACATATATATGCCCGCATATGTATGCCCAGCCCAGTTTGTATCGCATTTTTTGTTGTTTTACTTTGCGATATTTTCGCCGTGTTTGCACAATGTGTGTATGTGTGTTTTTTTTTGTATGTTAATACTATGTGTAATTAGAAAATAATACATAAGCCTAGAAGGAATTTATGCTCGATTCATTATTGCATTCAATCTAATTATATGCCAAGAACAAAGTACCTGGCGAGTACGTGTACTTTATACCCAGATATCGATAGCCCAGCCCCTTATCATGGTGCGGCGGCAATAGCAAATGTGCAACGGGAAGTCGACTATATTGTTAAGCGTTTGTTTCAGTGCCACGGATTAGATTACGTGCCAAGGTATGCGCTAATCTTATCCATTAAAGAATTGGAATTGGAATTTGGCAACAGGGATATCTCGCCCGACGGACACTATCAAAACTAAATAGTTTCTTACTTTGTATAGTCTGTACCCGTTGAAAATGGATAAACATTTTAGAAGAAGCAAAAATAACAAATAATTAAATAATGCATCATTAAATCAAAAGTCGCGTTTTTACTTATCGACAGCCTTCAAGTAAATGAGCGATATAATCTGTACCCATAAACTATGAACTAGAGACTTTGGAGCGTAGCTCCTTCATTTACAGTAAATGATCGAGTTTCATATCGATCGAGTTTCCATAAAATCGATTAGAATCGATTTTTATATTGGGCTTGTTGCGGGTCCGGAGCTCGCAAGAGCAAGAAGTACCGAATTTGCGTGGAATATTTATGGTACCTTCAGTCACCACCGGATTTTGGTTTCAATAACGAATATAAGTAGAGATGTTAGCTCACCTTGGCGTTGCCCATTTGCACCTTCCAAATTTTTGTGGACAATACGAACTCCATGTGCTTGATGCGCCAGAGTGGCTTGAAGAGCGCCTTGTATGTGGGCATTGCGGGCTCCAGCATGGTGGCCAACGGGCCGCGGACCGTGTATTGCAATGAGATGACATCCCAGCCGCAGTCACCGGCATATGGCGTCTTGACGACCACATCCAAATGATTTAGTATATCTGGATCATCGTACTGGGCATTGGTGCAGCGCAGGGCGGCATCGAGCATTGCGGACAGATCGTGTGAGTAAATGTCGGTGCCGATTTTCTCCAGCTCATCCCTGCGGAAGCCACAAAACAAGCAGAATAAACTGAAAAGCAGGTCATATTTGGAATTTGTTCTTGAACGCACTTCATGTTCTCGATGAAAATGCTGACAAAGTCGCCTTGGCCAAGCAATAGATAGCGACGCATTCCCTGCAGATGATCCAACAGCTTGTGTGGTCCAACCATAATGTCCAGCACATGCTTCGAAGTTTGCGAATAGCAAGTCTCAATGGCCGCATGCCATGTTGTGTCCGGCACGTACGAAAAGATGTGGGAAACTGAAAAAAGTGTATAATTAGAGAAAAATTGTTCCAATGCTGCTTGCATCGATGTCGGCTTACCATGATTGTCAATAACGTACTTAAGCTCCTTGCGGCCCTTTACCGCTTCCTCCATTTTGCATATTTCACGCAAGAAGTTAATGCTTTTGCCGGTCTTGAGTATCTTGTCGGCCAGTTCAAGTGTGATAAATTTGGGTAGCATGCTGTGCCGCAACCGAAACTTATCGTGCCAGAGTCGATCAGCGCCGACCTCGTCAAGCGATTCAACAAAGAATTCGCCGTGGCTATCCTCGATGCCGCCCTCGAGCATCCATTTTGAGATCATGCGCACCAACGGTCCACAGCTCACGGTCAGCAGATCGTTGGCCAGTTTATTGATCATGGGATCACCATTGTTTAGAAATTTATATAGCACAGAGGCCAGGTCGCCGCCCTTCTTCAGCTGGCAGGCATCTGCGATTTTTGTTAGCCATTGCATGCGCCGCAGCGGCTCCATGTACCAGCAGAGCAGCTTCATTAGCGTCAGCTGCTCGCGTTGTCTGTCCAACCAGCTCTGATCGCGATCGACGAAGTCTCGCATCTGCGTCTGACGAAATGCGTTAAGCTGATCCTGCAGGAGTGCCACCTGGCCATGAAATTCGCTCATCTCCAGTTTCAGCTTCGCCATGAACGCCTGGCCCATGCTGCCCATGGCATTGTAGCCGGTCATTGTATTCGAAAATTTGGACACCCGATCATGATAATAACCCAGCTCGGACAGCCGCAATAGCATGCCGCACTGCACTGGCGAGATGGTCTTCATGGTGAGCGGATCGAGCTTGAAGCGGCCCGTAATAACATCCTTCTTGAGATACTTTCCCTGTACGCCCATAAACGAATATATCGCGTTCTGCACAACATCGTGATCGGTATTGACGTTATTCTGCTTTGTTGTATCCAGGATGTAGTTGGGCAAAGGTAGGTTGCCTAGACCCACGCTCGTCTGTGTCGGATCGTAGCTGCAGGGCTTTACTGACATCCCATTCTTATTGCCATTCAAGCCTATTCCATTAGACTGGAGGATGCTGCTGCACGAGCTCCGGTTCGTGTTGTCCACTTTAATCGACGATCTGGAACGTCGACTAGGCTGCTGCCCAATTTCGTTCAAGGGCACGTACTGTGCATCGGTTTCCAGGCTAAACAATATAAGATTCGACAGAAGGTCCCGCATACGCTGATCTTCAATCTGCAACAGCATGAGTAAGCGTATTTGGTGCGTCATCCAATTACGGTCAGTCACACTCACCTCGCAGGAAGCAACAACGTAATGCTCGTGGAAGACCGATCCAGGCTTATCTTCCTCGCCCCACATCGGGTTCGACTCCAATATGGTCATAATCTTGTCCAAGCAATCATCCTCGGTCAGCGGCGGTGGACTATCAAATATATCGGGGCACTTGTTAATATACTGCACGGCAAGCGGCACCATTCGATCTGGAACGTCAAAAAATCATATAAGAAAACAGAGCAAGTGTAAGAACTGCGTATTTTACCTAATAATTCCTGCGAGTCCTTGGGGTGTACGCCCTCCCTGAGTTTCGATATAAGGCTTTTAAATTCATACCCAATATTTTTGCTACCTTCGTTGTTATTCGAGTTAGACATTTTTGTGTTGTTGTTGTTGTTTTGCTAAAGTACTTCGTTTGCCAATTTATGGAATATATAAAATTATGGGAGGCGCGCGCGTTTGTGTTTGTGCCAAAATTGGCGGCGAGGTGCAAAAACAACAACTGCTGGACGAATGAGCGGATAACACAGCTGCACGGACTTCACTTGTGCTCTCCTATCGAATGCCTCAATTCACATGCTAAAAATGGCAACTCAAAAACAAAACTAAAACGGTAAAGCGCCTAACTGGATACTATTTGTTAATAATAATAGAGGCGAGGAGCTCGTTTGAATTTGTTTGCTGCCAAACAATTAAGAAAAAACGAGGGCTGCTAGCAGGTTCTGAACTGAACTGTATGCAGTGGTTCCCCAAATGTTGATTCAATGATTCAATTGCTTTACAGCAAGTTAGGTGGCTGTCAATTTTGGTTCATAATCAGAAAAACCGACGGGAGTCGAACGCATGCTAAAGGAGCCTACTTGGATTTAAACTTTAACTTGAATAATACGAGTTACAGTGACTGCTAATCATAAACATTATAAAAAAAGTATTAGTATTTAAACGATATTTTATATGCGGTCGTGATTTACGTACGATTAATCGAAACACGCCATCGCTTAAAATGTTTGCTCTGCTTTTAAAAACTATCATCGGCATAATATTCTTGCCACTACTGTATTTATTATACAGAAGATTCATTTTAATTTCATTATTGATAACTGTTAATTTCGATGAAGGTTTTTGATAGGTTGGCAGAGCTGCGACTCATTAGCCATATTCGTGACAAGTAACTGGTACATAAATGTCGCACAGCTCTAAGCTCGACAAGCACAATAAATTTAAATGGCATCTTTAAGCAACCTAAAGCAAATACCACCATTGTCCTCACCAACGGGCGTGGGGCATCGCCACAACTATATACCAGAGTTGGAGCAATATCCAGCAATTAATCTAAAGAACGAGCTGCTCAATCCATCCACTCACCGCTTCTCAGTGGGCCACAGCTTCATACCGGTCGCGAGCGAAAGCGTGCCGAAGCGCATTTCGCGCACATTCTTCGATGGCGGCTTTTGGGAGTCGCTCGCGGAGGCGCGCAGCGAAAAAACGCGCGAACAAGCGCCGCTTATAAGCAAAACAGCCGATTATATTGCGTATATGCTGAACCTCTATAGCAGATTCAAATTAAAGGTATTTCCTCACACACAGCAGCTGAGCGCCGAGCGCATTGCCCAATATGCTGAGACCAGGTGCGATCTCTCTTCTCTATATAGTATACATAAGACTTATTCCTATATATTTGCAGAGATTGGGTAAACAGCTCTGTTCGCTACATCGCCTGGCACGTGCATCTGTTTAAACTGGCCGTTGCCGGCGTGGACGACGTGGTGCGTGTTTACAGCAAGATTACAGATAATAATGCCGGCGCGGGACCCGTGCTAAAAAGCCCAACACAAACCCAAATAACATGCATGGCCTGGCGGCCGTTGTGTGCCTTTGAGCTTGTGGTTGGCTGCCGTCAGGGCTTGTGTTTCTGGATAATTGACAACAACCTGCATCTGGGTCGCACCATCAATCCCAGCCACACATTGAAACAGTGCGTAAATCTCCAGCCGATGCGTGCAGCCATCACTCAGCCATTTATTTGTACTTTCAGTCCGGACAATCTGCCCATCAGCTCGCTGCAGTGGAACAAGGATGGCACCCTGCTGGCCACCGCCTCCATTGGTGATCGCGCCATACTCATCTGGCATCCGGACAGTAAAAAGCTGAAGCCGCTGAAACGTCTGGGTCCGCCGGGTTCGCTGCTCAGCTGGTCGCCGTGCAATGAGTGGATCTTTGCGGCAACTGTGGATCGCGTTTTTCGCGTGTGGAAATGCCACGATCGCTGGACCTCAGATCGCTGGGTATGCGACGGCGGCAACGTTCAAGCCGCCTGCTGGTCACCCTACGGTCGCTTTCTGCTATTTGCGAGCACTGCGGAGCCAATTTTATATCGACTTCAGTTCGTTCAGCTGCTGCTCCAGTCATGTAAGTGCTCGGTCCAGACTTAATCCAGACTTACCCAATGCGGGCACTGCTGGCATGGTGCGTGTCTGTCAAGTTGATGCAAGCACACGCCTCGCAGCTTGCCCAAGAGCAAACCCAAAACTAGTTAGGTTCGGCGTGCAACAGGTAGGCGACTGCGCAAGCATCCAGATCGTCTGTATAATGCTGCCTACATACTTGGTATTCAATAGTATTCAAAGCTCGTAGTAAACTGATTCCCATTTGCCTTGCTACAGCGAAATCCGACGATAAGGAAGTGCTGCCCGTTGCCGATCTAAATGCGTGCACCTTGGATAGCAGCAAGCAGACGCTGATTGGAGGCACTGTCCAGCAGTTGGTATGGGATCCGCTGGGCAAATATCTGGTGATCACCTTCAAGTCAACCAATTCCATAGCCATTTTCCGCACATACATACAGAAGTACGATCTGCAAATATCGGGCGGTTACTATTTAAATGGCCAAGCGACGGCCGAGTATCCCAGCTTCGTTTGCTTTCAGCCATTGAACAAGGACAACGATCGCTCGGTGCTGACCATTGGCTGGTCAACTGGTCGCATTCAGTTCTATGCTTTAGATTAAACGATTCTATGCGAATCGGATTTATTTATTTTTATATGTATTTGGTTTTTATAAGCGTTAATAAAGGTACACAATTAACAGCTCGCTGACAGAGGAGCATTTGATCTTGTGCTAAGAGTTCGAGACTTAGATGCTAAATGACATTTTATAATTGACACAAAGCTGAAGCTGAAGCTCGTGCGCTAATTAAGATCTATTGAGAAGCAAGTCTAAGGTATTGTCCTCGGCTATGTTATCGGTCGTGCACAAGACCAAAGGTGTCGCGTTTTCAAATGTGCTGGGATAACAACAATCATGCCTTATATAAATATATATATATTATATACAAGAAATATGCCAAACAGAAATATAACGATTTCCATATACGCATATATATATATGCTTATACGAATAACAAAACAAACATTCAAATGATTATCAAACATAATAAGGATACATAAAGGTTAGACGTCCATGCTGAGCGCATGCAGGGGATCACACTTGGAGAAATACTAAATTTAATGTGTTTTATAAAATACGACTGTTGGTGTGGAGTTGCGTTTATATTGGTCCCAATGCCTGAAGGCGCATCAGATGTCCCCATTTTAAATGTCTCCATAGAAGTAGCCCAGCGCCTGGGCAGCACGCACGCGCACCGTCACCTGCTCATCCTTGAGCAGCACTGCAATCTTGCTGGCCACAGACTCGGTTTGTGCATTCCGCTCGCTAAGGAAATTGTGCAGTATGCCTGCCGGATAAATATATATTTATAGACTTTGTCAACATTGGGATGGACACCTACCGATTACAATGGCCGCACTGCCGCGCACCTCCGGCCACTGGCTACGCAGCTTGGGCATGCACGAGTCTATAAAGTCCTGGATGTGCTCGGTCAGTTCCAGTGCCTGTTAGTAGAAGTAGTTGAAGGTAGCTAAATGGTTTAGAGTATCGCAAATATCTGCTCATACTTACGATCACTTTGACAAAATCCACGACAAAGTTGCCGTAGTGAAGTGGACGCTGCTGATCCGCGTCGCTAGCGAGCTGCTGCTGGGCAATCTCATGGACGCGCACGGCGCGCAGCAGGCGGCAGACACGTCGAAGGGTGCCTTTGCAAGCGGCGGCAATGGCCGGCTCGCTCTCGCTCAGGTGCAGCAGCAGCGGAAATAGATTGGCAAAGAGCTGCTCGCGTAGCGCCTCCATCGATGAGGTTGGCGAACTGCTGCCGTCATCATGTTTCGATTCGCACAAATCCCCGAATAGAATAATTGCCGCCTCGCGCATTTCCATCGAATAGCTGCCAAAGAAGGGACGTATGCGTATGGCCAGCGATACATGAAAGGGCTCGACTCGATCACTGGGCAGCGCCTGTAAAATGCGTGAGAGTCCGCGCATGCTCTCCAGCGGTATATTGATGAGACATTCACCAACGGTATCGTCGACGCCCTTGAGCAGAGCTTGTATTGCCATCTCCGAATAGCGCGGTGACTCGTGCTCGCCCAGCTGGCCCACATAGCCCATGCCCTGCAGACTGAGGCCGCGCACAACCGCATTGGGATCGCTTAGAGCGGCACCCAGATGCAGCATTAGGCAGCTGGCCAGTTCGCCGCACGGCTTGAGCGGCACAAGCCGCGAGTATAGCCCAACGGCTGCAACGCGCTGGCCATCATGGGGCGAGGCAACATATTTGCTGAGAGCATTTACCAGCTGGCGCATGCCAGGGCTGGTCAACTGAAGCTGATTGGCCAGGCCAATGGCCATCGGGGTCAATAGCTCGATGTAACTGTGCCAGTCCGTGCTGGCAGCCAGTTGGTTATTAACCGTCAGCACGGTGGCAATTTGCTCCATCTCCAAATTGTTGAGGAATGCCTGAAACGTTTCGAGTGCTATTTGGCAGGGATTCAGTTTGATTAGCTCCTTGTTGGGCACAAATCCAAACTTGCTGGACGACTTATTCGCCTGGCTGGGACTGGCCGGCGGTGCTGCAGGCATCGGTGCGGCCAGATTCGTATAGCTGGACAGCGAAGTCAACAGCATGCTGAACATCTCTGCAAAGCGCGCCTTCAATTGCTGCAATCAAATCCACAATCAATTATGGCACAAATCCCGCAATCTCGCCCACTGGCGCTACTCACGTCGTGTATGTCCTTGCAGGGCAGCATCTCGTGCAGCGCACAAAATATGGCAAACGGCTGAACGCTGGCCAATCTCTGACGATCGCTCGGCATGCCGCTCGCATCCGGCGGCTCGTGCAGGCAGGCGCCGCTGAGCAGCTGCAGAAAGTTGTCCAGCATCAGGCCGGTGAGCTCCGCATCATTGCAGACCAGATGCCAATACTCGACCAGATGCTCATCGTACGGCAGCGGCTGTTGCAGCATCTCCGCACACACGAGCTTCGGATGGTGCTTGGTCAAAGCCACCAGGGCCTTAAGTACGCCAGACTTGGCACGCGGCACCTCGCACAGTTGCAGCGCCACGAGACTGTCCTTCACCAGATCGGGTATCGCATGGAACAGCTCGGAGCCCTTCTGCTGTATGAAGAACTTCAGAACAACACTCGCGCCAATGGTGGAGCTCTGTTCCGGATCGCGCAGAGACTGCAACAAAGTTTTGCTTAAAAAAAAAAAAAGGAAAACAATTTAAATATGGGTACCCAATCTATATACTTTAATGATGCAAAAAAGTATAGATATATATGTATAGCTATATCAAAGTTTTTACCTAAAACATTGCCAAACAACGCAGCCCTGAACGCGAGGCTTATGTGTTTGAGCGTCGGACTTACTAGCGAGAAGTCGCCGGTTCGAATCCACTTTTAATCTCTATATATAAAACTGTTTGTCCTGACTGACTGACTGACTGACTGACTGACTGATTGGTGATCAACGCACAGCCCAAACCGGAAGAGCTAGAAAGCTGAAATTTTCACTGTAGTTACCTTATGTGATGTAGGTGCACGTTAAGACGGGGTTTCGGGAAATTCCACTCGCAAGTGTGGAAAAATCGCGAAAAACGTTTGTATGTAACTTTTTTGTTTACTATTCGATCGGCCCCAAACTCATTTTCAAACATCTATATTCAAATTCATTTGAGGACTGTTTCACACTTTTTGAAAAATCCGTCCCTCCTTGGTGCAAATGGGGGTCGAAGATTTGGTGGATGACGTTTTGTGTTTAAATTTATTTCCAAAGATCTATAAGACAAATCATTAGAGACGTGTTTCACATTTCCCACAAAGTCTAAACTCCTTCGGTGGAAAATGCACTTTTAAGATTTTTTTGGTGAATTTTAAGAGTTTTCCGATTTGCATAAAAGTTGTTTGATTCCCGTCCGATCAGTTTCAAAATCATTTTCAAAGCTTTTTTGATTTTATAACATACGTGCCACGGGCAAGGCCGGGTTATACCCTCTAGTATCTTATATTTGTATATTAGGCAAAAATAATAAAAAAAAAAAACAACAAAAATTGAAAAAAATGTTATTATGCAATCAGATTAAAATGCCTCGATGTTTGGCTTGAGTAGATTTGTATCTGTCTGAAATTGGTTCGTTTTTTTGTCTGGAAACCAAGACTTTTTTTTTAGAACAAGATATGGTAGTCAAATAAATTATATACATAACGATTAGCTATTAAGTTTGGTCGAAAGTATCTTTATACCAACTATTTCTATAGAATCCAGGTCAATCAAATTAAGAGCTCGAAAAGGCGTAATGAATTAAATCGCACTAAGTAAAGTTGGGTTAGGACTTTGAATACTAATTCCTTATTCTGATCAAGTCGGTCTCGGAACTAGCTGTCATCCGACACAACATGCTTGAGAGGAGATTTTATCTCATAGCCGTAACATCAAAGACAATTACGAAATGAATGGAATATTCAACATTTTCGGCACTTTCTGTCAACTGGTAAGATTAAGGATCCAGAAGGAGAAGAGGAGCATAACAAACTATATATTCTATAGGCTAGCTCGGCTGCAAATACAATCTTATTTGGGCCCTTGGACGATGAGGCATCTACCGAAGAGGATGAAAGCCAGGAAGGGTCCACCGATGATGCGGCTGAGATGTGCGACGAGCCGATCAATACCAGCTCGAGTCCTAATAAGGAACGGGAAGTTCACTGCGTCTGCGAGGAAGTTAATGGCCGTTTACATAAGCTCTACGATCTGCCGGATTACGTTTTTGATCCTCAAGACGATATGCACCAGGCAATGCGTCGCGAAGAAGCTCGTCAAAAGGCGCAAGCCGGCGAGTCCCAGCCCCTAAGCCTGACGCGCAGCATCCGGCGCACGGTAGAGCAACACTTGCAGTTTGTTTCTGAAGATCGCTTATGAATAGTTTCATTTTCATTATTCCTTCACATATGCCAAAATTCACTATTCAATTTTTATTTTGATATACCTCACATGAGATTGTAAGAGACACAACTAGATGAGTCCATTAGCTGGAAAGAGATAGCATTATCAGCATTTATATAAAACATATAAATATATCAAATCGATTTGAAACCAACAATTTGGTCTGTTACCTCATGTACAGCAAACTTTACTTTTTGTATAGGTTTCTTCAATATCTCGATTGCCCGATCGTTTATATGGTTGACTTTGTTGACTATGCAAATCTGATGCATATATTACTTGCAGCGAAAGAAGCATCCTATATTTAGTTTCAACAGGGATAGGTAGACGTGCGATGCCATATCGACTAAGCTTGTCATCCTGAGATCCTCAAATTTGCTTTACTTGTAAATACAGGTTGAGTCGGTCGGCAGAGTCTTTCCGAATATTGCCTGTTGTAACTACAGATAGGTGACTTTTAAATCGATTTTTTTATCTTTTGCCACAGTTTTGTCGTGATCCCTAGAGAGGAGTTCATCAAGAGTCTACCTAAAAATGTTATAGGCGTGGCGTGGCAAAAGAATCTGAAGGCCGAAATAGGACATTATATAAATATACTCCTTTGTCATTTGAGAACAGAATGATTAACCGTGCACTTTCAATAATATACCCTAATTTTGATCGAGTACGTCCCGAGCTAGCTGCCATCGGGCACAACATCCTAGCACACCCGAAAAAATAGTCCCCAGTCGAGATTTGATTTCATAGCAGTAACATCGAACACTAGCATAAAATGAGCGGAATATTTAACATTTTTGGCACGGTTTATCAACTGGTAAGAATTCTTAAATGAAGAGTGAAAAATCAAATTAAAATAGAATATGTCAAGGATCCTTTAGGCCGCCTCAGCTGCGAACACAATCTTCTTCAAGCGCTTAAGCGATGAGGCGGCATCAGTTGAAGTTGACCCAAACCAGGAACTGAACACTGACAATGCGGATGAGGAGATGTCGGATGAACAAATTGAATTGCCTACCTATAAGCCGGTGAGGGAGTTGCGCCGCAGCGCACGCCTGAGGGAGAAGAAGCGGGAAATTCATTGCGTCTGTGCCGAAGTCGATGGCCAATTTCACAAGCTATACGAACTACCCTACTATGTCGTGAGTCCTTCGGCCGATATGAAGCAGGCCAAGCGTCGGGAAGCAGCTCGTCAAAAGATGAGGAATAGGAGTCCAGGTCCAGGCCCAGAAGCTTGACTCAAACTAAATGACGTACACACATGATTTTTGTTTTTTAGATAGGTTTTAAGCAGTTAATTAATTTATTGTTATTATTCAAAATTCTCTATTCGAGTTAATGCTTGATTCAAAATTCTGCTTTGAGAAACAAATCAAATTGCGGGGAGATGAGCAATTCTAGTGTTTATTTTCAATATTTGACAGTCTTCTCTGCAAAGGGAGTTAGAGCATTAAAAGTGCTACAGAACGAAAATAGGAGAATCCATAAACTGGAATGAATTATTTGTGTCGTAAGGCTAAGCTAATAGAACCTGGCTTTTGTTTGGTATTATAATCCCAAATAACATACATGTCTCCACAAATTTGAATACTTTCAATGTTTTGAAATAAAAAATCAATTTCCAACGAATTGTTTCTATAGGAGCTAAATAGTCGAATAAACTTCTATTCTATTATGATTTCATGGTAATATTATAAAACCTTTTGCATGGATATAGGAAAGAGTACAATTTTTGGATTTGTAACATTAAGAAGTCATGAAATGATGTCGTCCTTTTTGGTGTAATAAAGTATCTATAACATTTCATAGTGTTATGAGAAAGTTGACTATGGTGAGGCCAAAGCTGATAAATAATGAGCGAAAAATTGATCATCAATTGTGTGAAAAGCTATTAAATCATACTAACCAGAACTGCAGATACTGAAAACTGGAAATGCGTTGAGCTATAATCTTAGCAATGTCGCCAGCCAGATTATAGATCTGCTTGGGCTCATCCGTGATGATGTGCTCCTTGATGGATTCAATCTCCTTCAGCCAGTCGGCGCTGCTGTCAATGCTCGCTATGGTCAGAGTCTCATAGATGCAGGCAATTTCCAGCGTCTTTTGCAGTATGTCCACTGACACCTGGCGCACAGTGCCATTGGAGTCGATGCAACGGGGCACAATTTTGCCCAGCATTTGGCCCGTCTGGTTGAATTTGGAGGGCGCCTCGCAGCCGCCAATTTTCATGGACTTAATATAGACCTCGAGTGTGTTATTCAGCACATGGCTGGCGCAGATGCGCACCTCCGAGTTCTTATCCCGCATCCAGCACTCCAGTATGCCAATGATCAGATCCAGCGTCGATGGGGACGGATCCAGTTCAACAATGGCGCGCACCAGTGCATTAAGCTGTGGCAGCGATTCGTTCAGATGCTTGGCCAGAAAGCTGTTGTGCTCATCCTCCTCCTGCGAATCAAATTTCATTTTCAATTGCCTGGCGCAGCCAAAAAAGTTTTTGCAAGCAATTTCAAAGATGATGCTGCCGTCAACGCACTCGGAGCTATCGCTGCCGCCTGCCACAAAGACATAAGACAAAGTTAATAAAATGGAGTAAATACTTTGCTCGATTAAGTTAAGTGCTCACCGATGCGTATGAAATCGGTGCCCAGCTTCAGAATGGTGGGCAGCAGCGGCAAGTCGTGGAAGGGCGATTCAATGGGTATACTGAAGACAGTTTCCATGATTTGCTTGCGATGCTTGAGCGGAGCTGGCAGTTGTTCTTTGGTGACAATTAGCTGATTGCAAATGCTGAGCAGCGTTTGTAAGATGGCCGACATAATGGTCTGATCCTTGTGCCCGGCCAGTTGTATCATTAAGAAGTTGAGCATGGTATCATCTAGATGCTGCAGCGATTGCAACGGATCTGCCTCGTCCATGATGCGGCCAAAGGCTTTCACCACCAGCAGATTGCTCTTGTAGTTCTCTAGCTCCTTGTGCGTGTCCTTGATAAAGTGCAGATTGCTAAAGAAACCCGTTGAATGCTTGCGACCGCCCATTTGCGCCAGTTCCGACAGCTTCTTGATCACATGGGCCAAGTGTTGTCGCGCTATATAGCCGAGTGCCCGAGCGCATGGCTCGATGCGTCGCTCGTATTCCGCATGCTTGATGTGCTTATCAAGACGCTCCTGTCGCGCCGTTGTCACAATCAGATCTATCTTGGTATGGATGCAGGCGACATCCGTCACCTGGCAGAGTGTCAGCGCCACAGACTGCAGCAGCATGCCCCGCTCGGCGCTCAGATCGGGCAGCTGCCACTCTGAGTGCGGCAATTGCATGGGATACAAATACATTTGGTCGCCCAGCTTGATGGCCAAGCGCTGCGGAAACTGCTCATCGCGTGCGCCCAAAAACTCGTTGGTCTCCAGCAGAAAGTCCTGCAGCTGCTGCAGATATGCCTGCGGCTTGTTGATGTGCAGCAGCATGTCGGAGATGCGGCGGTTCCAGAGCTCCTCCAGAGCTGGATTTAGCTGCGGATGATAGTACTTAAGGAAGCTGAGTATGTTGGATGCACGTTTGATGCACAGCTGATTGCCCAGCAAAGCCAAGCAGCGTGCATAGATGCTTTCGGCGCTGGGCACAATCACTTTGCCGCGCTTAACCACCGCACCGCGATCCTCAGCAGCTGCCGCCGCCGCTGCTGCTTCGCCACCTGCTGCCGCTGGCGCCGACTGTTGATCCTCATCGTCCGCTATGTCGTACTCAATGTGCGGCGATTTGGCAAACAAGCTGGCCAAGCACTTGGCCAGATTGCCGCAAATGTCTGTGTAGTCCAATAGCAGAAAATAGTTGAGCAGCTCGCGTTTGAGCAGCTCGTCAAGTGTACCCACCGTGGAGGCGAGCATGAAGAGCGTATTCTCGCAACTAAGCACCAGGGTGGCGTGCTCCTCCAGTGTGCCATGCTCCTGGCTAATTTTGCTGTACTTGCAGCTGTGACGCACCACAAACCACACGAACTCCTTGTCGCGGATGAGCGATTTCTGTGCGAGGGCCACAATGGTCTTGAGCAGCGTCAGTTTCATCTTGACGCTGCGCTCGGCGAGTATCAGCTGCTTGAGGCACTCGATGAGCGCCTGGAGGCGGCTTTCGATGTGCACCGCACAGCTGTTCAGCAGGTGCGTCAATATGAGCAGCGATTTGATGCGCTCCCGTTCGCTGTTGTTGCGCAGATGGATGAGCAGCGTGTCCATGATCTTGGCTGCATAGTTGCCAGCCAGCAGATGGAAGCAGCGCAGCACCTCGTAGTGGCCCTTGACCGTCTGTGGCTTTTCGTAGTCCGGATATACGCAGACCAAATCGAACAGATGCGTTATCAGCCCGTCGACTACGCCATCCAGCACCTGGGCGTGCATCAACAGATTCGTTTTCAGCACCGAGCACAAAAACTGTGTGACCGCATTGCGATCGACGCTGCGCCGATAGAGCGTCAGTATTTGCGGCACTAGCCGCGGCGCCTGATCCAATATCCGATCGCTTGGCAACAATGGATACATGCTGGACAGTGCCTGCAGTATCTCCATGCATACCTTGGGCTCGCGCGAATGCAGCCACTGATTGAAGAGCACGTCGTAGGCAACGCTGATTTCCGTGGCGCAATTGGCGGCCGCCTTAGTTTCGCCTGTGGGCGTGTTGGTGCCGTGCTCCATAAGCGCCTCACTAAAGCGTCCGATCGCATAGGCATATGCCAGCTTGACGTGATCCTGCTTAATGCCACCCAAATGTGGCAAACAACGCGCCAATATTGTCTTGATGTGCGGCACCAGCCCGGCTGTATTGGCCATGGCCAGCTGGCCGAGGCACTGCATCAGCATAAAGTGCGGCACGCTGCTCGAGGGGCCACTGTGCGCTTGCAGTGCCTCCACCACCAGGTTGCAGTCATCGCCTCGGCCAATGCACACGAGTATATGCAACGAGGGATTCTGTATTAGCGGCACATGCTGATCCACGCTGCGGGTTAGTTCCTCTAAGGCCAGGGCAATCAATTTTTCATTGGCCGCCGTTGGCAACGGGTTGTCCGCGGCAACCACCCGATGAATGCAACTGAAACGTTAACAATTATGTAAACAGAATAGGAAAATGCGGGGAGGCACTTACTCCAATATCATGGACACAGTTTGTTCGCTAAGCTTAGCGTTTTTGGCGCGATAATCAGTCAGTATGAGCGTGGCCCGCAATGGATGCGTCTCCAGAATCTTCACTATCGCCTGCTGCATGGCCTGACGCACTTGCTCATCCTTATCAGTCAGACCATCAAATATGTTGGACATCACGCCTGTGGAATGCACAAACACAATGAGTTAACGGGGGCGTTTCTCCATAGGTTTGCAGCTTGACTTCACATCGAATGCGGTTCAGATCAGTTACATTACTTTTATGACAAATATTTATGATCAACCAACTGAGTCGCTCTACCCACCATATTTTATCTTCTTATAAAAACTGGTACTTTATAAGCATAGATTGTATTTCTTTTTGCTGATGAACACTCTACGATGACATATGACAAAACTTGGTAGTGACAAGTTTAGTTCTTTTAGAAGCTGTATGAGGCCCCTTCTAATAACATCGATTATAATAATTTTGAGACATTGCTTTTAATGCATATCTCGAAGATATGGTAAGTTATCGTATGGTACAGATTAAAAATATTTTTATTTATGAACATCTCCACGATTTGGAATTAACTTGTGTGTCAATGTATCGAAAGAAGTTAGAATGTAATGGTAACTTTCCACTGGATTGAGGGTATCTTTAAGTCGGACACTTCCGACTAGAGTACCATTTTTTTTTTTTCAATGCTTCAATAGGAATACTTATTAAAATGATTTTAAATATATAATAATTTAATAATAATTTATAAGAATAATAACGATATATATGGCCGTAGAACAATGGATTATTGTATAGCTAAAATATGCCCCGTTTTTAAAACAAAGAAAATAACAAATATGAACATTATTTCGCTAGTTCCATAGATAATTGCTATCAGCTGACTTAAATTAATATCACATAATTTTCTTTGATGTATTAAAAAAAAAAAAAGAGCTGAGTGGGTTGCCTTTCATAAGGCTCAGGCTCAATGTCGGGTCGCAATTGTAAATGGGCCACGAGAGTTGAGGCTCATAAAAATAGCTCAATCAACAGGTCACACATACGCACACTATATACACACACAAGTGTGTGTGCGAATCCTTTTGTTAGGATACCAAAGCAGCTAATGCGTAGATATATTTATAGACTGCCCTTTCTTAAAGGCCGCTTTGTTCTCGAGTGCTGCCCAGCGCAAAAAAAAAAAAACCCAACCCAAAGTGGCCGTTAGTAAAATATACGCATATAAATTTTCATGTGAAAATTAACTTATGAGCATATCGACTGGCTGGTGTGTCATGCATATTTAACTCATATACATATATGTATGTACATAGCTTATTGAATTGAATATAACAATTGGCATTTACCTTCCAGAACTGTGGGCTTATCGGCGTTGGGTGTTGCAGCTGTCGCTGCAGCTGATGGACTACGCTGGCGTTGGTCCATCTTTTTAGTGGAATTGCGAGTTCTCTTCCACTTCTCCAGTTTGACTGTGATGATTTTCTGATTGGTTTGGTTCTTCGAATTGAATTTCACAATGCGCAGCCCCAGCCTCTGCGTTCGCAGTGAGCAACAAGTTTGCTTTTTTTCCAATGGTCAACTTTTATTTGCAATTTAAGGCTTCTCTTGCGTTTTCACTGAGGCTCGACACAGTTGCTGGCTAGTTGCCACAACAACAACAACAAACAAACGCCTCCGATTGCACTGTAATTAGCCCGTCGCCGAGACTATGAAATGCGAGTCTCGCTCAGCGCAAATGACGTTTTTGATAAATAAAATTTGTGGTCGGTGGTCGTCGTCCAAGCGCGCAGCGAAGCGCAGGCGAGGAGTGTATATGCGTTTGTGTGTGTGTGTCTGGAAAGTTAATGTGTGACGTTGGCATGAATCAGACGGTGGGCGCTACGTCTACACGCGCGATTGATTTCGACACAATGGTAATCAAAACTCTGAAAATAGCATTTGTTTAGCGTTTTTTATGCAATTATTTTGCTACGCGCGGGCAGCACCGTCCTCAAAACAACACTGTAATTGTTATTGATATCGAGACATCGATGTGCGCCAAGAATAACACAATTCATAAGATCATGACACGATGAGTTGCGCTATCGTTTCGCTATCGTTTCGCTAAAATTCAATTAAGTACCATCCTTAGGAGTTTTTAACGGAAAATCATTCACTCAAATGTGTAGCAAATATTTAATGAACTGTTTGTTTAAGTCACCGTAGGAAAAGAATGTCCAAATGAGTTATTGAATAACAGAGGTAGTCTTTAACTTATTAATTTATTATTCACATTATGAAAATTGAAACGATTCGCCTTGTCGTGACGGGCTGCAACTGATAAAGTATATCGATAGTTTTCAATAGCGTAATCTTACAACATGTCAAACTATCACAACGTAACAATATAATTTCGATAGTTAATATAAGACTCGGAACGTATGTAAAATATTTTGGATTTCTTATTTTTGTTGCATCAACTTGAATTAAATTATCTTTTGCAGCGCTGCATAATGCGTTTGCTTAAAGTGGGCAACCGCATGGCCGCTCTGCGTGTGCGTCTAGAGGAGAAATTCACATTGCCAGAGCGTTTTAAAGGAACCGTGGTGGAGAAGTGGGCCAACTACTGGAAAGGATTGTTGCGTGACTACTCAGAAGTGGCCGTTGGCGTCATAAAAGAGTCGTATGCTAAGCCCAAGAAATCGCTGGCATACGGAACGGGCATAATCGCCCTGTACCAGACGGCCAAGAATAATCCAGACCACCTTGCCTTTATGACGCTATTGCGTAAACAAACAAACCGCATGATAACGCTGCCACCGGCACAACAGAACCCCGAATCAGCCGAATATCTGATTATGCTGGAGCGTGCCATCAATCAGAAGAAGCTGCGCCTCCTCTCCCTCGGCTTCTTCACGCTGATGTGGGTGGATATGTATGACGAGGATGACTGCACCTATCCGGCCATTTGTGAGTACACAACAGTAGGCCTTCTGAATTTCCACGAACGCATCATCGATGTGGGCTTCTGGAACCAATTCTGGCGTCTCAAGTGGAAGATGCGAAATTACGATATCAACTATCTGTGATAGTGTTTGAATGGGGGCTCACCACAGTGCTTCGTCTAGTGATCGCGAAATCAACTTGTCTGTTACCTCTGCTTAGTTATGTTTAATATCATAAATTGTACATCATTTAAAGAAAAAAACTAACCAAATAGTACAAATCAGTATTAGTAACGCGATATTTGCTGTTTCACGAGGCGCTCGCGGCATCTGCAGTTGGTTTTTTTGGCTTAAAGTGCGCCTCTAACAGAGCATTGCATTCTTGTAGTCCGGAAAGATTCGTTATCTTGCCCTGAAAATTGTTCTCCTTGCCATTGCCTTTGCCCTCAAGCAGCTCAAGAAACTTCGGACCAAGCTGCTCCACCAGCGTCGGTTCGCCGCGCAGGACCATATGCCCTTTGGCGCCAATGCCGCTCGACACGCTCTCGGACACGGTCAGAAAATAGAAAATTTCCTCTGGGGCATTCCGCAAAAATGTGTTAATGAAGTCAACTTCGATGCCGTCGCGCCGATGAAGGGTAAAGTATTTGGGACGCATAGCTTTGGGCAGATTCTCCAGGCGTTCGGCTTCCGCGTTGGCGAAATCTTTTAACAGCTGTTGAAACGATTTGCGTGTGGATTTCACATTTTGATGCAGCTTTTGCACCAGCTCCAGATGCTGCTGTGCGCCGCCCCTAGAAGATTTCGATTGGATAACATTTTAATATTCGTGATGATAGGGGAAAGGGGCTATCAGGCTATCTTACTTAAGCGCCGCTGTGAGCTGCTGCTCGCGTTTGAAGATCTCGCCCAGCTTTCGCAGGACGCGTTCTCCCACCACAAAATACACGAGAACATTTGACTTGACCTTCTCGGCGTACAACAGCTTGATGGACTGTAGTTGGGACAAATTGGTGACGTGTGTGCCGCAGCACATGTTGGACTCAATGCCCTCGATGCGGACAACACGTGCCAGTCCCTCATGGTCCTTGGGCAGGCCACGCGGTGCTCGTGCATCTTGAAACTCTTGCGCCACCTCCGGGTCCACGAGCAGCACGCTGACAGCGCGACCCTCGCGAATTAGATCATTGGCTTGCCGCTCGATAAGATCAAGAGACTCGCGGCTAATAAGATGTGGTGTGCTCAGCTGTATATATGAGACGCTGGCGCCTAGAGACCAGGACGTTGTGTCGTACTTGAACTCGCGATCAAACAGTGCTGTTATCAGATGCTGTCCGGAATGTTGCTGCATGTGGTCCAGACGTCGCGTCCAATCCAATTGTTGCTGCACCTCGGAACCCTCCTCAAAGCAGTTAGGCGACTCCACAAAGTGGATGGCTGTGCTGCCCTTGCGCAAGACACTGCGCACCGGTTGCCCATTGATCGTGCCATAGTCGCAGGGTTGACCGCCGCCCTCGGGAAAAAGAATGGTGTTCTCACAGACCACGTTGAAGCCGCGCAGCTGACGCGCTGCTGCGCTATTGTCCTCGCCGCTCCACTCCAGGGTAGCATAATCGCACGAGACGACAGTCGTCCGGAACTGCGAGAAAGTCATGGATTAAGCGATGTTGGCTTCCTTTTCGGGCGAGTGTATCTTGCCTGCTTAAGGAAGCTGTCTTCCTGACATTTGAAGACCATGTTGTCAGCAGCTGTTGCTTTGGGTTAATTATGAAATCTTTTGGCAAGTGTTGTCAATTACAGGGCCCGAAACCGGCAACAACAAAAACAAATGCATTCGGTAAATATCGTAACGTGTTGGACTGCGTTTGCGTTACGTTACGTTGTTTTGCTTTACGATGATTCGATAGTTTGCGCTCTGTTTTGGGTATTTTTTGGTATTTACATTAACTGCGCTTACGTTACTGGTTCTACGTCCTTAAATTTTAACATCAGCACTCTTTGCGTTTGATTTCAAATGTAACGGTCGTAGCAGTTTTTGAATTTGTTAATTCACGTAACCGTCATACAAATATAAAAGCATATGCCCAACAGCTGTCTATGGAAGTGGTGGTTTTGGCCTAATTTGTTGCTGCTCATTTCGTTGTTTTGGCCTTTTCTGTTTACACAAACCATTTCATTCAGAACTCCAGCTACCCCCCACTGTTGCCATCTCGCTCTAACTGACGCCCACTACCACCAGCTGCTATCCTGGTTGTTGACTGCGCGCGCGCTTAATATAGCAGCAGCATGCTGCGTGTGCGACCTCTGGTATTCATCCTGTCCGCTCAACAGTTTCTTGTCATCGTCCTGCAGTTTCAGCAGTACGGCGCGTCATTGCGACCCGCTACTGGGTCTAACGTTGATAAGCTTGTAATCGCATATATATGTACATACGCATACATATATTTGGATATATATGTGCATTATCAGCTTATGTATGTATATAAAGAGCTCTTAATACTGTTTAATGCCTAGACACTCACCTGCGTAGCAGCACGTGCAGCCAAGCACGCCTTCTGTAAAGTGTCCTTTACCCTACGCTCGGTTCGTTATCGTCGTAGTCGTTTTTATCGTCTGCAGCAGCAGTGTTTCGTTATATAAGGGCCAACAAATTTGCGTGGGCTTTCTATATGTAAAAGTGCCAGCCGAAAAGTAGGCAACATAGGTTTTTTTTTATTAACCTCAGTAACTCAATCGCTAACGACGGTACGAAAAATTAATTAAGAATTTAATTTCAAATAAACTAAATAGTTAAGCTAAAGTTGAGGAATGCTGTGTATGCTCGCGTTTTATTATAAAAAATTAATAAAAAATCGTTAAAATATATGTATGTGTTGTTAGAATACAGTATTGGACGACTGACTAGCAGCACACACGGTATCAATGGGTTTTCAAGGCGAAATTTACTTTTGTTTGTGGCAGTGAAAACCATTATCCTAGGTACTTTATCAGCATGTTTAACTGAAATTCTATCGTATTAAGTATCAGTTGCTGTGGGTGTTTGTGTGCATGTGTGTGTGTGTTAAGTTAAGTTGCGTATGTGGGTCGTTGTAGTAAAGTTCATTTGATTGATTTATTATGGACGGGTGCTCCCGCTTTGTCAATGACTGTCAGTATGTGTCCTGAACGGAAGCTTTCACTCGTATGTGGGCATGTTTGTGTATTTATACACTGATTGATTGTTATTGCTGCATGATACTTTTATATTCGTTTTGGTTATTTTACGTTCTTGCTCACTTGCCTGAAATTACATTTTGTTTAGCCGTCACCCTCAAGCCCAAAGGAAAGTAAAACCAACTCCAATTAAGATGGCGCCTAGTGATAATTTTACTTAGCGCACAAAAGTATGCAATGCAAATGTCACGATTAAGCCGTTAGTTCCATGAGCAGCACAGCAAGCAGCCCACGCGCACATGCACAGAATTTGCCGATTATCTACTCGCAAAAGCGCACATTTTTTATGTACAAAGTACTTGTTTGCTAAGTAAATAACAGTAATAACGACTTAAGCAAATAAAAGAAACAACCACAACTACAACAAAACTCTTAACGTTTAACGCATTATCGACAATGGCCAACACAGCGCAACTGTTGCGCCGCCAGAGCTCGCGCGACATTGTGCTTAAGTCCCAAAAAAGTATCGATCAGTTGGAGTTGCGGGTGAGTGAATCCCAAGCCTATGTACCAGCTGAACATTGGGCTTATTATTATATTTGATGTTCAAGGAGCTGCGTGGCCGTCTGGTGTCCAAGGAGCATGGCGTCAGCCATCATCATCACACATCACTGCACCACCATCATCAGCCCATGTATGGCGCCACAAATCAGGGCTTCATGTCCGATGCCTTTGACGAGTCATCGGAACTGGAACAGGAGCCGCCATTTGGCTCCGATGCCAGCACCAGCAAAATTAAGGTCGAGTTGGCCACTGCTGTGGATCAGCAGGAACAGCAGGATATCGTTGAGGGCGAGAAGGAGGGTGACGAGCGCGAGAGCTGGGACAGCAAAATTATGTTTCTGCTGGCCACCATAGGGTGAGTAAAGATGTACCCGATATTCATACTATATACATATATAAATAACAGCTTATTTTGCAACTGTTTAAAGAGTAGAAGTTTATAATCCATATACGTTGTAATATTAGACAGATCGAAGAAAGAACAAAGTATGACAAAGTATTTATCTGTAAAATGAAAACTGTTTTTCATGCGTCTTTCTTTTTGATTAATACTTCATAATAACTTTATGCTATTTTAATTTTATTTTATTTGACTATTTTAAATTATTTTCATATTAATTTTAAGAGTAAACAAGTAAGAGGTTCTAGTCGGGAGCTTCCGAATAAGGGATACCCTGAACCCTCCTATTCTAACACCAAATATAGCTAGCGCTACGCGCTTGTTTGCTTTTGTAGTAATAAAGATAAATTAAAAAAAAAAAATTTCCCTTTCTACCTAAACAGGGTTCGAACTCGTAACTGAGCGCGCTACTTTCCGCCGCCTCTACTCAATAGCCACACCAATAATTATGTCTTAATGAGAAAAAAAACGAATTAAAATAGCAGGACAGAAAACAATACAATCGCAATTGCAATGCTGTTGATCGAATTCAAAGCAGACGCATATGAATGTGTGTGTGTACATGTATACAGAAATTCTTGGAATTTGCGATTGCTTCTGCACGTGTTTGCAGGCCAAAACACATTTTCTTTCGTGTTTCTTAACCGATTCTAATGTAATTTTCAGTAGTAGATCTTATTGTACTATAAAATATTCGTGTATTCTCAAAATGACAATTGCATTTAAAATGTGGCTTAATTAGGTAGGCGATACAAGTTGGTTTACTAACATGATTTATAGCTTTGCGGTGGCAGCGGGGAGGTGGCGATAGCTATAAAATGAAAGATACTTGATATATATGTACATATGTACTATTCTAGAAGCTACATGTCAAGTTTGGTGAGTCTAGCTCTTATTATTTACCAAAATTGCTCAAAAAACAGGATTTCGATATCGATTATTATCGATTACTTGGAAACGGGCAAGTTATCGAATATCGGAGACAAACTCGATCTGCGCGGACATTTGTAGGACTTACAGCTAAAATTTAAAGTGTCTTGCTCTTATAGGCTCTGAGATCCTTGCGTTCATACATACGGACAGACGGACGGACGGACAGACAGACGGACATAGCTAGATCGACTCGGCTATTGATGCTGATCAAGAATATATACACTTTATGGGGTCGGAGAAGCATCCTTCTGCCTGTAACATACATTTGCACAAACATATTATACCCTTTTTACCCATTTTTAATGGGTTCATTTCATGGATTTTATAAATTCAATTGATTTATGTGTATGGAATGTGTTCAACCAAAACCTGGATTCTTATCTTTGTTAAGCGACATCCACGAAACATTTAAAGCGTGGCTTTTGATTGAATCTTTAATCGAACCACAGAGAAAAAATGGTTCAAAATTCGGTCCAAGCAAATGTGGAGTGCCGGGTTCTAAAACGGATTGGAGCTTTGCTTTAAATTCGAAAAATTGTCAACCATCTCGTTGGAATTTCAATAAAATATCTGTAAAAAATAAAAACAACATCAACAACATCATTCTGCCGACCAAAGACTCTCCCGCAATTCTCGCCGATTCCTGTTTTAATTAAGTAATAATACGTTTGTGTAGAAATCTTGGCTTGAACTGTTCTTGATTTCGGGATATTTTTCTTTCTGCTCGCCACACAGCTATGCAGTCGGGCTGGGCAATGTTTGGCGCTTTCCATATCTGGCGCAGAAGAATGGCGGCGGCGCCTTTTTGGTGCCCTACTTCATAATGTTGTGCATCCAGGGCATACCGATCTTCTATCTGGAGCTGGCCATTGGGCAGCGACTGCGCAAGGGGGCAATTGGCGTATGGAGCCAGGTGTCGCCATATCTGGGGGGCATTGGCATCTCCTCGGCGGTGGTCAGTTTCATTGTGGCGCTGTACTACAACACGATCATTGCCTGGTGCCTGATCTATCTGCTGCACAGCTTTGAGTCGCCATTGCCTTGGGCCGATTGCCCGACGCGGCTCTACAAGAACTACACGTACGACCATGAGCCGGAGTGTGTGGCATCGTCGCCGACTCAGTTCTATTGGTACCGCACCACGTTGCAGTGCTCGGAGGGCGTGGACATGCCGGAGAGCTTCAATTATCACATGGCCATTGCACTGATTGTATCCTGGTTTCTGGTCTACATATGCATGGTGCAGGGCATCACATCGTCGGGCAAAATCGTCTATATGACGGCCATATTTCCCTATGTGGTGCTTATCATATTCTTCTTCCGGGGCATCACCCTGAAGGGCGCCGCCGATGGGGTCGCCCATTTGTTTACACCGCGCTGGGACACGCTGCTCGATCCGGTGGTCTGGCTGGAGGCCGGCACACAGATATTCTTCTCGCTGGGCCTCGCATTCGGCGGCCTGATAGCCTTCAGCTCCTACAATCCGGCCAACAACAATTGCTATCGCGATGCCATACTCGTTTCGCTTACCAATTGCGGCACCTCCATGTTCGCCGGCGTCGTCGTCTTTTCGGTGATTGGCTTTAAGGCCACAGCGACCTTTGATCGCTGCACGGAGGACCGAGCCGCTTTGGTTGCCCAGAATCGTACGCACAATTTACCCATCTGCGATCTGCAGCAGGAGCTGGCTAATGTATGTGTGTGTCGCCTTGAATGTTTGGACTTTTCTCATTTCGAAGTTGTAATCATTTGCAGAGCGCCTCGGGCACTGGACTGGCCTTTATCATATTTACGGAAGCGATTAATCAGTTTCCCGGCGCCCAGCTCTGGGCTGTGCTCTTCTTCCTCATGCTCTTCACGCTGGGCATCGATTCGCAGTTTGGCACGCTGGAGGGCGTGGTCACATCGCTGGTGGACATGAAGCTGTTCCCCAATCTGCCCAAGGAGTGGATCGTTGGCGTATGTCGCACCACTCACAGACTGCCGACTGCAGACTAATCCCTGGATATATTTTTATTGCAGGCACTGTGCCTGTCCTGCTGCCTGATTTCCATGTGCTTTGCCAACGGCGCCGGCAGCTACATCTTTCAGCTAATGGACAGCTTTGCCGGCAACTTTCCGCTGCTGATTATTGCGCTCTTCGAGTGTCTGTCGATCAGCTACATTTATGGGGTGAGGCGCTTTTCGGATGACATTGAGATGATGACCGGCTCGAGGCCAGGCTTCTATTGGATGTTCTGCTGGAAGTATTTGTCGCCCTGCGCCATGGTCACAATACTGTTGGCCTCCTTCTACCAGCTGCTGACCGAGGGCAGCAGCTACCCGGCCTGGATCGCGGCTCAGGGCGCCACCGAGAATATGGAGTGGCCGCATTGGTGCATTGTCGTCGCCTTCATCCTGATACTCTCATCCATACTCTGGATACCACTCGTGGCTATATTACGGTAAGTTCAAAGCTGTTACAGCTCACATAAAGCAATTACTCTGATACGAATACGTATCGCGTGGGGGATAGCTTTACGATAACGAGAATCATTTTAATGTTGAATCTGACCCTCAACTCTGAATTGTACTTTCTTTTTTTTTGTGAATCGTCAAACTCTCCCCTAGGAAGTCAAAGAAGCGTTATCAATCTGAGTATATAAACAAGTTAAAATTTTCTGTTTAATACCTAAACAGCTCCTAACTCCTTTTAGGAGATCTTTGCGAGCATTCATTTGATGCGTTTTTCGCACTTTTCACAAAATCCTTCCCACCTGGATTAAAAGTGAACGAAAGTTTATTGTTCAAAAGTTTATGAGCAAAAAAAAAACGTTGATTTCAAATATTTTCAAATATCTTCGCTTTGACTTGGAGGCCAAAATAGTGCGGACAGCTTTAAATGTTCCTCGGACGGAAATTGGGTGAAGAGTAGAGTTGAAATATTTGAACCAATAGTGAGCCGGGCAAGTTCGATAAATAGCTGCTTGTATTATAAGTATATTAGTATTTTGTCATATTTAATGCTATTTTTGAGCGATTGATACAAGCAATCATAATTTGTTGGTAACCGATTCATAGGTTTTACGGTCTAACCGTTTCATACCCTGTAAAACGTGCGCTAATTTGTTCTCGTTTTTAACAAACAACAGTCTGTGCGGCATCAAGGTTGTAGAGGATTCGGATCCTGCCTGGTTCCCCGAGGCGGAACTGAAGGAGGTGCACGGCATCGTGCCCCACGAGCCCACCGAGCTGGAGCGCAGCATCTTCTGCTTCAATATGGACGGCACGGAGGGTATGTGCTGTCCCAAATACGGGCTGCCCGAGAAGTCGCTCGAAGAGGAGGAGGAGGAGTAGACGCGGCAGCTGCTGCCATTGCTGACAATAACGAAAACTAAACAATTATGTGTAAATACGGACAATAACTAAGCCAAAAACTCGCTCACCGTTAGATGACAACTATCTATCGCCCATCTATGTATCTATACGTTCCCAAAGACTGCACGAAAGACAACAACAACAACAATAACAGGAATCCCAACAGCCACAGACAAAAAAAACAAACAACAAAAACGGTGAACTCAGCGCCTTGTGCGCGGTTTCAGTAACAAAAAAACGAAAAATACAAAAAAAAAAAATAAAACATATATACTTATAAAAAACACAATGACTAAAATCTATAAAATATTTCCGCATAACTTCATAAATATGTTCAATGTTCTACGATAATTATGCATGTGTATAAGGCAGCTCGCGAGTAACAATAATATGAAATCAACTTCGGAAATGAATTTTTTTTGAATATTGCTAAAAGTGGGACACATTATGTCGGTTTGTTTTGGCATAACCCACATCCACATATGTACATAGCATATGTACTACATTTCCGATTTCGTATGGCGCGCCATATTCGAAGTTGAATCTTTAATTTCCACATAAAAAAAAAGAAACGGAAAAACTGAAATGCAAAGTGAAATTGACACCCAGTTGAACAAAAATATATTGCTGACTATATACATATATACATATATATATATATCAAATATATGAAACTATTTATAAACATATATTTATAAATTAATCGTATTTGAAGCGTTTAAAGACGTTTAAAGTTATTAACGCGTTTCGATAGTTTGTTCTTAAGTCCTCTATTTGTTTTTGTGTTTTGCCTTCAGCCTATATATGTATACGTAAAATATATATGTTTATTGATAAAGCAATGATGAAACCGTACCATATCTTTTTAGTTATACATCATCTATATTAAAAAAAAATAAAAAAATATGATATAACTGATGCCCAGATCATTCTCTGTTGTGAGTCGCTTAGCTTTTTCTGTTGTTGCTTAATCACTAAATAAGACGCCTTGGCTAGAAAAATACCCTGTTTTCCTAGTTAGATGCAACTCAATATACATATACATATATATATTACTTAGTTCCTATGTTTATTTTGTAATCGTTTTGTAGTTTCTAAGAAGGTTACTGAAATTCTTTTTCAACTGGGGACAGTATGAAAACTGAAATAAATTTGATCTGTGTTTGGATTATAGGAACATTTTCTAGCTCTTAAGTCGCTTAAAATACGAACATATCTATTATAATATTATATACATATATGCATACGTTTATTTTTTGGTCCTTATAAGGATCTAGAATATTAAGAAATCTAAATGTGTTTATTTTCTTTTAATTTTGCTACTTTCAATGTTATTCTTAAAAATTGTTAAAATAAGCAAAGTTCTTTGATTTCTCCGAACGAAACTCTTGCAGTACAAGCAATGTTTGTATTTCTGATCTGAACGTCTTAGCCAAAAAAAAAACATAAACTACTCATTGTATTAAGAGGTATAGCTATATATATATACATATTTAGTATACATCTACATATTTGAAATGCCTAACTAAACGAAACCGTTCATCTAGCCGAAATCGAACTCGCTCCATCTTGGCTATAAATATAAGATATACTAAAGGAGTTATAAATGTTCTAAACGATATCACGCCAATGAAGGAATCTACTTACATATGTACCTATATATGTACGTATTTATGTGTGTTAAATGTGCGCAATGCAACTAATCATTTATTTAACATAGTTGTACTATATATTTACATAAATACATATACATGCATCCATGTATAGTTGAGATTATTATATAGTATATACATACTTGCATATTGAACTGTATTAAGTGTTATCGATGTTGACAATAATTATGAAAGAATCTTTTAATACCATATACAATTATGCCAATATACCCAGTCATTCCACCCGCCCCCCAAAAGACCCAGCCCACAATTTGCTTAAAACGACCCACTAACATATATGAAACTAGCAAAAAATATATTAATAAATATATATTGATTGAAAAAAAAAAAATAGCCCTGGAATTTCCATTGATGTATTGTTTACTATTAATTCTAATAAATATTTGTTCTATTGTAAAAAAATATTCTAAAGAAATTCAAAGATTAATATGTAATTTACGATATAAGAGGACACTTCAATATCATTACGAATATGTTAAAAGTTGGCCAATGATGAACAATAACAACAATTTACCTAATGACAATAAAGCAATTGTGTAAAAAGCCACGTTTAAATCAACTTCTAATTATATTATTTTATTAATTGGCAGCTTTCGCATGGACAGATTACTTTTATGATCTTCATTGTTAAAATAGGGACAATAATAATATTATATATAAAAATAAAATATCATTGCTGTTATAACTATCATTATTATAATGAGTTAAGGTTATAAATAGTTAAAAACTATATCCTTCAGTTCACAAAATATTCGATCCATAAACTTTGTGTGGGATTGCAATCCGAATTCTTGTTTATTTGACTTCACTTGGGCGACCCATATACCGAGGATTAAATCCAAAGAATAATGCTCTTTAATCTGAAATATTCTTTTTATTCTTTACACTGTCAGCCAAAAGGTTTCTATTGAGGTAATTCTTTTTGTTTCCCTACAATTGGATACAACAAACGTCGATACGTATTTTTGTTTGCCCGCTTAGAAAGTGGATTTTCGGCACTTTACAGCCAAGTCCATAGAATATTCCAGGTTGGTACTCAGACTGAATGAGAGTATAGTTTTCAGAGTCCTTTATCTAATAATCAAGAAGGGCAAACAGTCTAAAGTTCTTATGTACAGAGTTGTGCCCATATGCGTATTTTTATACTTTTGTAGAGGGTATTATAATTTTATCTTTAAATGTGTAACGCTTAGAATGCGACATCTTAGACCCCATAAATGTATGTATATTTTCTATATATTTTCGAAACAGCCATGTCCTGTGCAATGTATTTCTTGTATGGAAAACTTTTCTGTTAATCAAGATATTTATTTATTTATTTTTATCCTTACCAAGCCCCTTATTATTGTACAACATGTAAGCCCGATCTGATCAAGATCGCTCTTCTATATTATATAGTATTTTAGGAAGAATCTGTTGAAAACGGAGTTTTGTATAACAACTTGATTTGTTATCCAAAATATTTTGATCAAACTTAGCATTTACGAGCTTCACAAATCTTACCATGATTCAAACGTCTGCAAGGGTATTAAATCGTCGGCGTGTCGAAGACATCCTTAGTTTATCCTTAACATATAAGAAGTAATGATAATGATAATTACTTTTCATTATTATGGAAAAAGTAATGTTAATGAATATCACGTTTGATTATGATAATGTGAGGTGTACAAGAATATACATATGTATATTTAATTTTCGAGCTTCTGTATTTTGGCTTGGCTGGATCGACTCAGCCATTTCATAATGTTGGAGACGCTTCCTTTGGCCGGATGCATACATTTGCATAAGACATAAGATAATTATACGGTTTTCACCCATTTTCAATGGGCTCAGGCTATAAAAAGAGTTGGACCTGACCCTCTTACTTGCGTCCTTCTTCCTAGCACCCATTAAAAAGTGACTAAAATGGAAGTCTTGCATTTCCGCGTGAATGGAATTTCACTCGGGTGGAAAATGGGTGGGTATCTTGAGCTAGGCACAGGGTTCTTTCTTACTGGGGCGCGCTAAGCGGCGGCAAGTCTTAGTCTGTTGAAGCTTTGTTGCGAGCTGAGAGCTTTTATGCCTTGCCAGATAGATAACTGGTACTCTTAACACATTGCCAGCCACAGCTGCAACTCATGCCACGCATTCCTAACGGTAAGCACAACTGTGGTTCTAACTTGTCCAGTCAGTCACAAGCTCTGCCCCTTTGCCGGCTGGCAAACTGCCTTTGCCCGCTGACACCCCTCGGCTTGCCGCAGCGAAGCGCAACAGGCGGAAACGGTTGCCAAGTGATCAGCCTGGTGGGCGGGGAGGGGGGGGGGGGTAGACAGGCTGCTGGGTAACCAGGTAGCCAGCCGGGTAGTCGGGTAGTCAATAGGCTGGCAGCAATGCTTAGTCCGTCAGCGTCTTGGCCGCAGCTTGCGCATCAAATTAGCGGAAAATTACAGCTTGCAGTGGGCTTTTCTGTTGTTGTTGTTGCAGTTGCTGCTGCTGTTGGTGTTGGTGTTGGTGTTGGCTTTGGTGTTGCCGTTTCGCTAACTCTGTTCATGTGCATTTGAACATTTTTGTGGCTTCGTTGATTGCACACACAAATTTGAAAAGCTTTGCATAGATGTTAATGGAAATCCAGCCAGGCGAGCACAATTAAAAGCAAAATTCAAAATGCAACAATATCATGCTGCTGCTGCTGCTGCAGCTGCTGTTGTTGTTGCTGTTTATGTTTTTGTTGTAGCTGCGACACCTGCACACAAATTGTTGGCATAGTTTTTGTGGCAGCGCCAATAATAACAGCAACAACAACAATCGACAACGCCAATCGATCGATAACAGACATGTTAAATGGTAAGTCAGCAGCAGCAGCGACGCTTGCATCGACTGCAACGACGACGACGACGGCGACGGCGACGAAGACTGCAACGTCACGACGACAACTAGTCAACCTTAGACGGACGAGCCTAGACAAACCTAAGGCGCCAACAACAGTAATAACAGCAACAACAATGCACAAATACATATGTTGAATAGAAAAGATAAATATGTACAGACGAAGAGAGTAAGAGAGGGAGAGAGGGACGAGAACGAGAGAGAGGGAGAGAAAGACAACCAAGCCAGTGTAACCCATACATACATGTGTATTTGTATGCAATACATACATACATATGAGGCAGGCGAAATAAATGAAATAGCTAAGACGAATGCTGCAAAAGTCGACGTTTACAAGCGACCGACAGTGGTATGCACAGTGGCTTAAGATAACGCGCTTCTGTTAACAGGTTCTGTTCAGTGATAGCAGAATTGGCACATGTTACTGCTATTCGGAATGTCCACGAAATTCAACATGAGTTGGAGTATATTTTTATAGACTTTTATTGCGTAAACGATAAGGAAAATCTAAAAGCTAAAGATTATTATTTTTGATCTTCCAGCTTGGAAATTTCAGCAATAATGATATTAGTTATTTTTAAAAATAACAATAGCACAGTTCTTTACAACAAAGCTTTAAAGCTTTAAAACCTATCAAACAAAGTAGTCATTTATTTTACTTAGTTTTTTATTCATTATTTTTTCATCTCTTTTTTTGATTTCAGATGTATTTTAATAATGTTTTCTGAATCTCAAAGAAGTTAAAAATATTAAGTATTAAGTAATTATTGTGTAACAATTTTAAAAGATTGGGAAATTCGGTTATTCTCAATCAAAAAAGTTTCTGATACATACATATTTATTATAGTTTTCAATGGGCTCACAAAAATATGTTTAGATGCCGCTAATCTGACACAAATTTTTCATAGTTACTCAAAGGTCATATAAAAAGATTCTGCTTTATAAATTTACATTTAAATGGGCCAAAATAATTTTATTTTAAAATTGAGAGTTTTGTGACAAGATGGCAAAAAGGTGCAAAATTACTCTCTTCTAGAATAATATGCATCTGATTCTAAGCTGTTTGCGATGTTGGCGACACTGTGCGACTTGGGGCAACTGCGGCAGCCGCACACAATTAACTTTGGCAACAAACGAGTACTACAACAATAACAGCGGCAGCAGCAGCAACGCCAGCGGCAACAACAGGTGGGTTGCGGGGTGTTGGCGGCATGGGGGTGTGTACGATGGCTGAGGCGCTGCCAGCGTTGGCGTTGGCGTCGGCGTCGGCGTCGACGTTGACAGCGGCTGCGCCTGCGCACGTAAACAAATTCTCGGATCACATTGTTTTTGCCACTGCCGCCGCCGACTGCGCTGTCGCAGCGCAACGTTTATGACTGCGATTGCTGACTTTTTGTTGTTGTTCTTGCTGTTATTTTTGTTGTTTTAAGTTATTTCGTTGGCGACGGCGACGGCTACGTTGCTGCTGCTGCTTTTTAACTGCTTTGCGGGTTTTTTTTGTTTTCTTGAAAGCAAAAATTTAAAAAATAAAAGCAACAGCAGCGGACGCGGCAGCGACAGAGGCACGTAGAAAAAAACACACACACACACAACAAACAGCAGCAACAGCAACAACAACAACAACAAATCCCTGGCAAAACACGCCAACCCAGCGCGACTTTGTTGCTGCGGTTTTCAGTTGCCAGCGCGATTTTGAATGAGTTGTACGCGCCGCGTTCGCTTTGAGGCGCCCAAAACCGAAAACGAAAATCAAAAACCATAACTCGAAACTTTTCAGAATCGTGCGTCCGTGCGTCCGTGCGTGCGTGCGTGCCTGTGTGCGTGCGTGCCTTCGACTGTGTGTGCGCGCGTGTGCGTGTGTGTGTGCGAGCTGCGCCCACCCGCCCTTACAATAACTTCCCCTACAAGCTGCACATTTTGTTGTATTTTTTTGTTTTGGTTTGTTATTTTGTTCGTGTTGTTGTTGTGCATGTGCCGCCAAATGAAATTTATGTGCAACAAGCGGCGAATGCAGGCCAGCAGCAACAGCGACAGCAGCAGCAACAGCAACAGCAACAGCAACAGCAGCAACAGCAGCAACAGCAACAGCAGCAACAGCAGCAGCAGCAACAACAACTGTTACATTTAGAGGTTAGGCGCCTTGTCCGCCCGCTTCAAATATTTTCGGACTGGGTATCCCACAACTGGTCAGCGCCAGGTTCAAGTGTAACCAGTTACCAGTTTCCAGAAACACAACAACAACAACAACAGCAACAACAACAACAACAACAACAACAGCAACAACAACAACAACAGCATCAGCTTTGGACGGAGCCGAAGCTTCCACTTCAAATGTATGTAAATCTTGTTCTTAAAAGCGTTTTTTTTTTGCATTGTTGCTCTTTGTTTTCGACTCTAAAAGTATCGATGATGTGCGAGCCATAAAAACTGGTGTATTCGCTTTGCACAGCATTTGGAAACAATGAATTTCGTTTTTTTCTGGGCGCTGTAAAGGCTGTTTGTTCTTTATTTTACATTTCTGGGTTATATCATAGGAATTCCAATGAACAATGCTCAGGTGTGACAAAAACTGTGAAACCTCAATCAATCAATCAATCAATCTCAATACATTAGAGATCGCAGCGAGTCTCTAGGACGAGGACCCAAACTCAAAGCTCAGACTGGGCTAAAGATGTTTTTTTATGCTTTGGATCAGAGGTTCTCATACTTATTTTGAGATTCAGCTATTGTCTAGTGCCCCTTATAAGCTTTAGCTTCATCTTATATTGAATATCGCAGTCGGAATTATATCTTCAATAACTTATGTATAAATATAGCTTTCCATTAATGAGTCCCTTTGTGGCCCTTCATGTTATCTTGGGATGTTTAGAAGACAGGTTGATAGCGTGTTCATAGACTAACAGAAAAACAATAAATAGTAGGAAGTATTAATAACAATAATGAAAAACAATATTGAAACAAACAAAAATTCGTTTCAAGACAAAAAGTAACAATTAACAATTTTACTGCGAATCTAATTTTTTTTTTGTTTCATTACAAAAATACTCTACTTTCCTCTGTTGATGTCGCTTCTGTTGGAGCTACGCCCAGAATCAAAATTATAGTGCAGGCAAAGTCGTACATACTCGTAATTTGTATACAACTTATACCCTGTAATCATTGAGAATAGATTAACAAATGTTTAATTGTTGTGCATCTAACAGGCTAATCCATTAAATAAATATATATGAATATATATTCGGCCAGCAGTAAAAGGCGAATCGTAACGTTTTCTCGAAATCGATAAGTATCGATTTTCAGCTTATTTTTGGCAATTTTCGGAAATTTTGAGAGCTACGCTATTATTATTATTATTATTATTATTATTTGGTATATAGGCTTTTGCTTGCTATTCACAGTCCAAGTGTATTTAACTTTAATTTGGATAGTTTTCCTCGTCACAACCAAAATTGCAAAAAAGATGAAGATGGGCTTACAAAAGAATGTAATTTGTATGGAGTGAAGCTGAGGGATGAAGAAACGGGGTACAGAGTATCTCCAAGTCGAGACTCGCATGCCGAGCACTCTTACTTGTTTTTCTTGTGGTCTGTTCTTTTTTTTTTTTTTATATGTATTTGTTCTGACAGCCTTAAATGCGGTTTTGTGTGTTTCATTATAATGATGATTATTGTTATATCTCATTTTTTATTGTCGTCTTGTTGTTGCTGTTGTTGCTTTGTGGCGTTTTCTGCTTTGGCAAAGCTTTTAACATTTATTATGCAGCCGGTCTGAGTCTGCGTCTGAGTCTGAGTCTGAGTCGGGCACATCTTCGGCTTAAATGTCAAGCTCATGCTGGGAGCCAGCATTCACCCAGTCAACCAGTTGGCCAGTTGGCCAAGTCTTGTAGGTGCTGCTCTCTCTTTCTCGCTCGTTCGCTGGCTCGCTCTTTCTCTTTCTCTCCTTCTCTCTTTTGCTAATGACTGTTCTGTTTGCTCTTTTGTTGCAGGTACAATCTGCATGCGGCCAACTAACTGTAAAACGCGCCGTGCAACGGTCAGCAGCAAATAGCACAGCAGCAGCAACAGCAGCAACCTGTAACGACAGCAGCAACAACAGCAGCAACAGCAACAACAGCAACAACAGCAACACACTTGAGAATTGCATAAAATTGAAATTAGATATTGGCGGCGCATCAAATTACCAAATGCTGTTGCTGTTGCCAGAACTATGGCAACGACAAAAATCATGGCAACAACAACAACAACAACAGCAGCAGCAGCAGCAGCGATTGACAGCATGCAACAGCAGCAACAGCAGCAGCAGCAACAGCAGCAGCAGCAGCAAAGGCCGTTGCGCGGTATTTCAATAATAATTGAATCTGAGCAGCCAGCTAAGCCGGCAGGCAACAACATTGAAGGCGACGAAATGTCGCTCAAGTCGCAGACCATGTTGTTGGCATTTGGCGACAACAGCAGCAGCAGCAGCAGCAGCAATAACGATCAAGACAACAATTTGCAGACGCCGCAGGTTGACCATGCAAGCCATGTTGTTTTGGAAACTAGTTGCAGCACGGCGGGAGCAACAGCAGCTGCGGCAACAAACGAGCCAGCAACTAAATTATATCCACAGCTGCTGCTGCGCATTGGCCAGGCCGAGGCCGAGGTTAACTCTGTGCCTGTTGCAGCCCCGCCAGCAGCAGCATCAACTATTATCAGCTGCAATGTTGCCGATGACGTTAGAAACGTGTTACGAGCTGCAGCCACAGCTGAGCTACAAGCTATTGAAATTGAAGAGAGCGCTCTCCACGGCAACGGCGACGGCAACGGCGACGGCGACGCTAGTCAGTTAACGTTAGGTGCAGTGACCGAAACAGTTGGCGTCTGTGCGCCACAGCACACGGTCAAGATACAGATAGCCAACGGTCAGAGCTCGTGTTCAAGTCAAAGCCAGCCCAGGCTCGGCAAGCAGATAAGCGTGGTAAAGCTGAACGACGGCCAAAGCGACAGCGACATGGTATTACATTTAAAGCAACAGCAGCAACAGCAGCAGCAGCAACTGCTGCAACTGCAACTGCAGCAGCAACAGCAACATTCACAAACTGAGGCACAGCCAGCCGCAGCGCCGTATCAGCTATGCTATTTGGTGTCCAGTGGCCAGTACTCGCCCTGCGAGACTCTGGACAGCGGCACTGGCAGCGATCTGGAGAGCATCAAATCGCCCAGCAGCAACAGCAACAGCAACTGCAACAGCAACAGCAACAGCAACAGCAACAGCAACAGCAACATGAGCGCAAGCGGCGTGCCCAAGCTGGAGCTGCATCTGAAGACGACCCGCATCCGAGTCAATAACCCGAGCGGGCAGGCCGGAACGCACTCGCGCGCCTACAGCTTGACGGACAGCGAGGAGTGTGACGAGAGCAGCTCCTCGCTGAGCTGCGACTCGCTGCACTCGAATGAGGCGGCGCCGATACTTAAATTGGGCGCCCTTTTGCCCAGTTCGCTGCTGCGCGATATACGCGACAGGGAGACGGGCGGGGAGGGGCAGACGGAACAGTCGTCTCTGACGGCGACCAAAATCGATGGACGTCCTCTGCAATATGAGGCAGATCAATATTACAATTTTCATGTGAACGAGCATGCAAATTATCGCAGCTTCGGTCCGGAGAGCTGCAGTCGCATGTCGCCGGAATACGAGGCGTACAGTTTGCCAGGCGAAGCCGAGCAGGAGCACGACGAGGACGCCTTTGCCGGCTACAAGGACGTGCGCCGCGCCTCACAAACATCCACAATACGCTCCTCCAAGGGCACCGTGCGCGGCGTCAAGAATCGTGTGCGCAACGGAGTAGCCACCTTCTTGCAGTTGCAGCAGCCGAATGTCAAGGTGAGTACGAGCTCAGTACGAGCTGATTGCTTTTTGTTTTTAAGTGCGAGTACTCAAAAGTACTCGTTAATCATTCGATGAGTGCTTCAACTCAAACATTGAGTGCGACAATACTACGCAGAGATCATCGATTTTCAGATTTAGTTATCTGTATATTCCCCTTAAGTTTCGGTTGCTTGTTTCATACTACTGCAATTTTGCTCATTCTATTATATGTTTAGTCAATTTATTCAGTTAATTTCTTCTTAGTTAGTTGACAATTTTAATTGTACTTTCGGATTACCTGTATCCCAAACTAGGATAAGAAATTCAATCTGAAGATGAAGTTTATTCAGTCAAGAGGAAATCACAAATTTGTATTAATATTACATTGATTTGCATGTTTCTTGAGATATTTCTATCAATTTCTGAAATTTAATCTCAAAGGAACTTGAAAATTGCTGATTCGGTTCACGGTTCGTTCCAATGTCTCTTCTGAAGGTTCCAATCAATCCAATATCAATTCAATTTATTGTATTTACATATTTTTGTAAACTAAAATTTGTTTATGCGTCATATTCAAAGTAAACATCGTTAGATACTCTTAAAAGAAACAAATATTTGCTTGTTTTCAAGAAACAAGTATTTCATAAAATATGATTTGATTCGCGTTAACATTTGGTTGTTCTTTATGCAATTCCAAGTGCGAACTGGTTCGGTATAAAATCGATTATTATCGATTTACACTGTGCGGAGCTTGACTCGTTATTCTGGAAAAAATTAATAATTTTTGTTTAAAAAAAAAAAGACGACACAATCGAATTGATTGTAAAGTTCGATTAATCCACATAGTATTTCCAAATGCATTAAGCAATTTTATCGCCAGATTTTAGATCGCCAAATACTTGCTTTTAACTATAGAGTATAACAACATTCCGGAGCTCTGAAATTGGGGATCCTTTAGTGTTATATCTGTACTCTAAATGTAGCATACTTTTGAGAACTCGCTGGCAATTTTACAGAATTGAGAATTGAGTCACTTTGAATCGAGAATTAGCAATGAATGAGTGCATTCACATGCGGCGGTTATTCAAAATATTCAAAAAACAAAAAAAAAAAAGAAGAGTGGGTATTAGTTTTTTTTTTTTGTCTTTGCTTCATGAGATTCATTGAGAAAGTTGGCTTTGTGTGTTTAATTTTTGTCTGCGGCTGTCAGTGAGTTGCGTGGGTGTCTGTTTGGGTCGCTGACTTCCCCCCCCCCCCACACACGCACACACACACGCACACACACACACACTCACACACGCACACACACATTATGCAATGCATATGTATTAGCGTGTGTCTGCTGCTTGAAATCTTCAGTCTGCAGTCTTCAATTAACAGTCTACACCCCCAGATTGACTCACGTTTTGGGCTATGTGAAAGCCAAGCTTGTACAGATGTTGTTGTTGTTTCTGTTTTGTTTGTTGTTGTTCTTGTTTCCAAAACTGATTCATAGCAACAGCAACAACAACTACAGCAAGAGCTCGCTGAAAGTTTGACCAACTAATAAATCATTCGATGCGCTCACCGAAAATTGTTCGTCGAGACTTAAATCAAAAAATTAACACTTTGCTGTCTATTTACAGAACGTGTTGTTGTCGTTGTTGTTGTTGTCATTGTTGTTGCTTTAATTTACCGTTAAGTGGCTTAATATGCTGCCCCGCCACAGAAAGCCTTTCGGGTCAACTCGAATATGGCATCGAATCAGAATTTCCATAAACAAGCACGAGACACAGCTCCAAAAGTTGGGAAAGTTTTTGGTCTGGCGGAAGTAGACGCTTGCAATACTAGATGGCTCGAGTTGTAGATAGTTGTAGTAGTTATAGATAGTTGTAGTTACTTTTGATTTCTATTTGGCTTTCTTTCGCGACAGTTCTCAATCAATCAGGGTCGGCTCTGGCCCTGGCACGCTTCAATCGACTGACTGACCCATTTTTTTGGTTTTTGGCCTGAAAGCCGATTGAGCAACAGCCAACAATAAGCAGCCCCAATTGCAGTGTTATTGAAATTGCATTATTTACGCATTGCCCGAAAACTGTCGAGTCATCGACAAAATAGACACACAGATACATATGTATCTTGATGACTTTGTATCTTTCGGCTATCTGTATCTGTATCTGTATCTGTAACGATGATTCGCTTATTTCGCTTGTTGTTGCTTTTTTTTGTTTGTTTGCGAAATCAATATAATAATTCGTAAATTACCTGCGAGCTTAATATATATGTAAAACTGTTACTTAAATTAAACTGTGCTAGTTATCAATGTGGGCGTGGCACGTGGCACAGTCATTATGCGAGCTTTCATTTTTATATGATTTCGTCAATGAGCTAAGCCAAAATTCGACTAAATGGCCGAGACACGCACAACAACATACTTAAACGAAAAAACAGAAGAAAATCCTAAACATAAACGTAAATTATCTAAATTATATTTTAATGGCCGCTCGACTCGTTTTCGCAGTTGACTTGTCCATCGAAAGACAAAAGCCCCCAAACTCGACGGGTTTTTGTAACCTCTACCACCCCCCCCAACCCCCCCAACCCCCCCCTTTGACACTGTCGAACAAAAAATATGTTTGACTTTTTGTAGATGCGCATAATTAGCGCGTTAGCCGCTCTTTATTATTATAATACATATTTGTTTGCTTTTGGCATTTGGCTTTTGGTTTCTTGAAAATTATGCAATCGATTGTTTCAACAATCCCCCTCGGTCTTCGGTCTTCGGTCTTCGGTCTACACAGTTTCCAATAATTATAATATCGATTTGCTCTTCAAGGCCAACAACGCCAATTCGACGTTATTATTTATGTGCAGGTGCCATAAGTGTTTCACAGATTAACGTCCATTCAAAAATGTTTAGTATTCGCTTTTTTGAGCATAAGCATAATGAATAGCTTATAAGACATATCTGTGTATATATCTGAATTATGACTAGTTTTGTACAACCAGCAAAAGTTCCTTATTATATTGGAAACAACATTTTAAAAGATTTGCCCGCCAAGTCGCGATTTTATTTGCCGTTAAATAAATATTTATTGCGTTTTCGACTCAAACTAAATCTTCAAATATATATGTATAAATAAATATATATTTATTGGACAAACTAAATTTGGACTTTACAGACATGAAAAATAACGAATTTTATATTTTAAACTGCGGGTTTTTAACTATGGCAATTCTTATTAATGTGGAACATTTCAAGTCCGAAAAAAACTTGAATGGAGTTGTTTCTGTTTTGTTTTAATCCCAATTAAACCCCAAATAACAACAGAACGGGCTTGCATTAAAATAAGCTTCAAGCTCGATACTTAAATGACATTTGTGTCCAATTTGAAAATAATATGACATAGCATTAAATTAGGCCCAATTTGCTCTTCATATAAATAGGGCTTAACTTGCAATCTAGTTTTTATTTATATTGACGCAAGTTCATATTAACTTGCATATAAACGTAATACTTAAAGCTGTTTTCATAGAAAATAAGCAACGTTAAGCTTAGTTTAAAATATGTGTGGATTTGTCCGTTAAACAGTAGATTTATATTTAACAGGTGGATAGAATTGCAATGTGGCTTGTAAGTAAACAGCAAGCGATTGATATACAAATATGAATTTCATTATTTTGCTTACCCATTGGAAAGCCAAAGACTATCAAATTGTTGATAAGTGAAATCTTCCTGTCAACTTTCATGAAGCTTAACTGAAAGCTTAAATGAAAGAATACGCCTAACATAGGCGATTTTTAGGCCATGCTTATAACGCCTCCATCATTATAGAGCTTTCTCGCGTTTTCACAAAAAAAAATCCCAGATATCTTATGACCTCAACTAAATAATAATATTGAGAAAGCCTTTGTCTTGATTGTCTTGAGTGGAAATGCACTCGCAGCTGTCTTTTTGTCAATCGCTCTGCCAAATTGCGAAGTGAAGTCATCATTTTAATGCCCTCAATTAAAAAAAAAAAAACAAATAAAAAATATACGTAATTTGATCATTTTTAGCAAATGTCGCTAAACTGAAAAAACTGAAATTAACTAAAACCGAATGCAAATGATGCCGGGCCGCACGCAAAGAAATAAAAAGCAAACCGAGCTCGTTAAGAAACAATTTGGTATTTGAGAAAAAATATATGCAAATAAATAAGAGAGCAACAAAAAAAATATATCAAAAAAAACAATGCATATTTCTTTTCGAGGGGGTTGGGGTGGGGCGTGGAAAAAATACCAAACGCAAAACAAACTTTGAATTCGAACGAAAGTGAAAACGAAAACGAAAACGAATTTGACGTGACCAGGCGCAGATTTATGGCGCTGAGAGATTTTTACAGCCACAATCCACAAGCCGAGGCGCCTCCACATTGTTTCACAAAATACAAATTGTTGCCATACAATTAAACAGCAACAGCAACAACAACAACAACAACAACGGCGACAACAACAACAACTGCAACAACAACAAGAGTTGGGCATGGGGCGTTAGCTGCATTTCAATTTCGATTTGCATTCAGGGCCAAAAGAAAGTAGCAAATGGGCTTATTAAAATATCCAATTATTGCCAAATTGATGCTCGCTTTTGGCCGCCGCAACGAAAGTGAAATGTTTCACTTAACATGTGTGTGCGTGCGTGTGTGTGTGTGTCTGTGTGTGTCGACGTGTGTGAATTTTAATGCTAAGCCAGCTCGCACCTGCAGCTCAGCCAAAAACTAAAACTGAAATTCAATACCTCCCCCCCCTCCCCCGCTCCCCCGCTGCCGACAACCCGCACTCCATCATCTGAAACGCGAACTGAAATTGAAACCGAAGCTTGTTACCACACCGAGGGCCATGAGAACCGTCAACAAGCCGAGGCCGAATGTTGATGATGCGCTGCTGCCCTTTAATGCGCTTTAATATAAAGGGTATAGCAGCTGCGTGGTCACGTTTTCAAAATTCAAAAGTTCGATACGCCATTCATTTATCAAGGCGCTAAACCAGTTTTGAACCGAACCGCAAGCCATTTTTGTTTGTTTACCCTCAGCCGAACCTCAACCCGGCTTAGTTGGGTTAAAAACGATCTTTTTTAACTTTCTTTTTAAAGTTAAAAATTATGAATGCAAGACTTGAATGTTGTTAAGATATTGTTGCTTATTTCGACAAGTACAAATATGTAAATATATTAAACAGAAAATGGTTCACAAACCGAACCGAACCGAACCGAACCTTAGAACATTGTGTTCGTTCGAGCCATGAATCGAACTATTGTGTTCCATTTAATTTATGCTTTAAATTTAGCTAACTTTTCTTTTCTCTTATTATTTCTTATTTGGTATTTGTTCATTTGAGATTGATTGCGTTAGTTTGCGGCATGACACATTCAGTTCCTGAATGCGGCGCCTTTGTTGTTTAATATCATAGCTCTGTCTATGGAATCTGATTACAACTCAAAAGACTAAACATTTAAATAGTAAATTTATCTCTCTTCATTGTTTTATCTTAAAGTATACGAAATGTCTATATTTTATAAAGGAAAAATGAGCCAGTTTTTGGGAATTTTTATTTGATATTAAAGTTGCGCGCTGAATTTGATCTCTGTAAACAAAATTTTCATCCACAAAACATGATTAGATAAATGCAGTGCTTGAGCTATTTATTATTTGAGTATCACAGAAAAGTATTTGTTTTCAGATTAAGGTTTGGCTTAGGGCTCGGCTCATGGTAAAGAATAAAATGAAATTCCGGGTTCAACTCGGTTCAAAATAGGTTTGCCTGATCTGTAATCTGTAACCTCTAGTTCAGGCTAGAATTAATGATAACAATCATTTAAAGCGTAAAACATATGTTTTCCTTTTAGTTTGACCGAATTCTGCATTTGATGGGAACCTACTACTCATGCGTTGGCATTAATGGAGTCGAATCGATAAAAGTTATCGATCCCAATTAATCAAATGCCAGCTGGAAGCTAGCTAGATATTTTGGCTATTTTTTACACATCAGTTGGGGTTGTCCACCGAAATGTGAAAACTTGTTTATAATATTGTTTTACACGATTTGCTTATTTCGAATTCTTTTGATGACTTTTTTTTGTATTTATTTTCTTTTTGTTTTTGTTTTTGTTTATTGTTGAGTATTTGAGCGTTTGGCTTTCCCTACTGCCGGGTACGGGCCGCCGTTCCCAGGTGCCCAATCGATCGGAATCGACGCACTTGGGCACGCCCCGGGTGAGACGCATTCGCTTACATAATGTCCATGTCCAGCCCCATGTGACGTATTAATTGAACTTTATGGAACTACGCGTCGAGTCGTGTGAACGTTGCAGTTGCCGTTGCCGTTGCCGTTGCCATTAAAGTCGACTCCTTTTGCTCACATAATCGAATGCTGTTGGGCCTGAGATACTGGGCTGGTTGCTATGCTATGCTTCTCGACGCATATCTCGACCCGATTGGCAATCCTCCAATCGACGCTTGTCGATCGCAAGTGACCTGCTTTCTCTTTTTACCCACTAGCCTTACCTGTTGCCGCTAAAACATAAAATAAATTGTAATGTTGCTGTTGCCAGTATCTGAGGCTGTGGCTTTGGCTTTGGCATATTCGGATGTGGCCTGTCGACGATTCTGCAAAAGCATGTGTTAATTGTGGATGCTGGACAGTGACAGCTCGGACAGTGGATCACAGTTCAAATGCGCTCGCTCAAATGCTCAAACTGGGGTTGAAGGGGATTTCTTTCCTAAAAGCTAAACGAGTTTTCAGTTAAAAACATTTTCGCCGCTGGCGTCTTTTGTCACTTAACATGGCTTTGAACTTTGTTGTTAGAGCCATCCACATCCACATCCACATCACAAATGACGCTTAATGGCAATTATTAATGTACCAGTTTTACATTTTTTTATTTTATTTTTTTATACTCGTGTTGCTTAGCATAACGTTAAATATGCCATATTACTTGTAAATAACAAGCCTTTATGAGTCAATGAGCTGTCCGACTAGTTGGATACAGATGCCAAAACTAGGAATAGGTGCACGGCATTATAATGAAACAGACACCTTTATCGTTTTATACCCGTTTATACCCAGAGTCCGCCTCTGTCAATGTTTCCATATCGGAAACTATATATATATATATATATTCATACGAGGAACGAGATAATAATTTTCTTGTCTCTATATCCCCATTTCATCCATTTTATCCTCTATATCCATCCAATTTCATAGTATCGATAAATATCGATTTTGAGACATGATTTGTTAAGCTGATGATGTTGATGTTTTATTGTATATGTCCTATGTATAAAGATGCGTAAAGAAAGGTTCGATTACATGCTTTATTTACTTTGAATTTATGACTTAACTTTGGCTACTCAATCTTTTTTTTTATTATTTTAATTGATATCTTAACAATTATTCAATCTGTCATTGGTGATACGAAATTTAAAATTTATATAAAAATATAAAAACATATTTAGTATCGTTGTACTTATTAAAGTTCAATTTTTGCTCGTTTGACTGGCGAAGCTACGATTTACACCTCAATCCACTTGTTCAACGACAAGGGATTTGAAACCGGCAAAATATTGCGATTTGCGTTTGATGAATTGAGTACAGCTAATTAAAATGTTAATTTCGTGAGACCAGGCAAAGTTATGATAATCAAATGGATACAAAAAGTTAAACTATATAAGTCGAATATACTCGGAATAGAAAATAAGTGCTATGGCATTAAACCTTTACTTTAGAAACTTTTTGGTTTCTAAATATTATATTGCTAAAAACAGTCATTTGAGCCAAAAAAGTTTTTTATTGTATTGACCATGCTGAGATAATTTTAAAGTCTGCTTAATTGCCAGACAATAGTTGTAAAACCTGTGTAAAATACAGAGCCGGCTGAATGGGTTGATGTCAATTATTTTATATGACTGCAAGACATTGTATTACTAAATACAAGACACGGGCATGATATGTGTAGTCCATGCATGCTGTGCACACCGTGTAAGAGAAGTCTATTTCATTTTATGATGTCATTTATTACGGGCATAACTCATAAGCTTTTGACAGCTCCTGTCGCTGGCAGCTCGTCCCGTTGCGTTGCAGAGTTCAACGATATCTATCGGATGATCGATAGCGATAGCGATAGGCGGCCTGATCTGGTTAATTAGACTGCCAACTTGGCCAGCTAACGGTATACAGGCAGCGCACTGCTGCCAATTCATTTGGCGCGAAAACAAGTTGCAATTGCAGCTCGTACACACACACAGGCTGTGCGCCTAAATGGAAATGGAAATGGAAATAGGCAGGAAAATGTGTGGTTAGTGCATTGTTTGCAGTTTTCACTTAGCGCATTTTTCAAATTCGCAGCGCCTGTAAATGTCGTTAAGTCATTTTAATGCCATTTACACAAATTGGTTATGCGTAATTTCCAATTGGTTTTTCATTTTATTTTGATTGCCGCATTTATCTCTGTGCAGGCAGTCGCAGTTACGTTCGCATTCGCTTTGGCCTAGCCTCGTTGCTTTTGCTTTTGTTTTCCGCCCAATTGAATAATCGAGAGCATAAATAATTTACAAGTTGGATTATGAGCTACAGATCTACGTCGGGCTGTACATTTTTAACTATCTTAATTAGTTCATAATTTACGTTGTTTTATTTTTAACCTTCTCTCCAATTAGGCAATTAACGCCAAGCTGCAAATTGCTTTAGCTCGAATTGGGGCTGCAAAATGTGCTGCGCATATGAATGAGAAGCGCAAAGGAAGGCGCAACTGTATGCAGTTGCATGTTATAGCTACATTGAGAGAGAGAGAGAGAGAGAGTGCAAGAGCAGTAGGAGCCAAAAACACTTTTATTTTCTACATCACGTATCCACATCTTAGCTTATCTTAACTTAGAACTATACTTTAGGCAGTTTCCACTCTTTAAAATAACTGACAACAATTAAAATGGGCAAAAAAAAATAATCTGCCTAATGCATAAAAATCGTACAGTTTATTAGATGTGTTTAATTGTCCGTTTCTTTGTAGAGATTTTAACAAGCAGAATATTGGCTGGAACACTATTTTCAAGCAAATCGATTTTTTAGTAACTTCTTCATGGCATTGTTTTATACAGATCCGGGAATTCGAAATATTCTGAGCGTCACATAATTAGCTTTTTTTTTGTGTTTAGGTCTTTTTAGCACCTCAACTTGGGTTTAACTCGAAAGAATTTCAAGGTTCAAGCCACTAAACTGTGAACTGTAATACCTTAGATAAAGGCAATATTTGTTGTTGGACCCTCATAAACAGCAAGAAAAATATCGAAAAATATTGTAAACTTAAATCAAGTAATTCTGTTCTCGAAAGTACACTAAGACCATGCTTATTTTATTCGGGTATGAAGTGCTTATATTTAAAAAACCTAAATGCATTTAACTCGTGTTTGATTTTAAGTTTAGTTTATCTTTTTATAAATACATTCAGTATCGAATCAAGTCTTAGCTGATCCTAAACTCAGAACAAAGAAATCTCAATTGAAGACTGTCAGAACTTAGTACTAAATGATACGCACTTGCGCCGCAAAATAAAACCAATATAGTCTTAAATTAGGCCCAAACTGTTTTTAAAACAATCCAAGTTTAATCTGCAAACTTGATTCAGCGACTTTTAACTTTGTTCGCATCAAAAACTTCAGAATGTTTTAATTATCGATTAAACCGCGAACAGGTTTGTCTTCGGACCGTCGTCTTAGTCGACGTATGTGAACATACTTTCAGCGCTTGCTGTTTTGCCCCACTGTGCATTGGCTTTGTTATTGACATTTTTCAAGCCCGAGCATAACAAACAATATTGAGTTGACTTTGAGTTTTTACAAATATTTCTCTTGTTCAAATTGCTATTCCAATTAGCAGATAGTTTTGTATCTGTATCTAATAATTATATGCCACATACATACACATATCGAAATCTGTGTCGGCTTTTGTTTTTGTTGAAGGCCGCCTTGCGAGACCGTAGTAAGCCTTTATATTCTGGTATGGAAACGAGTTGTACTAAAGTATTTATTCCGATTTATCACCTGAACTAGAACTACATGGAGAAGGATCTGGGCAAGGTAGTACTGTACACAACCAGCATGGGCATCATACGGGATACCTATGCGAAGTGCGCCAATGTCAAGCAGATATTGCGTACACTGCTCGTCAAGTTTGAGGAACGGGATGTATTCATGAGCATCGAGTATCAGCAGGAGATGCGGGATCGCATGCACCATGGAACGATACGGGTGCCGCAGCTATTCGTTGAGGGCCAGCACATTGGTGTAAGTATCTGACAGATACACTTTGATTAAAGATACAAGTCGAACTGATATTGCATTTCTGCAGGATGCCGACACGGTGGAGCGTCTGAACGAGAGCGGCGAACTGCGCCAACTATTGCGACCTTATAAGGTGAGCCAAGACTGGTTTAGCTTCAATTTGTCATCTGTTATCTGTAATCTAAAACCGATTCCTTGATCATCTCTATTTAGTCGCTGGCCACGGCGTACACCTGCCAGACCTGCGGAGGCTATCGATTGCTGCCCTGCCCCTCGTGCAATGGCTCCAAGAAGTCCGTCCATCGAAACCACTTTACCGCCGAATTCGTGGCCCTCAAGTGCATGAACTGCGATGAGGTTGGCCTGGTCAAGTGCCCGACATGCTAGAGTCCCCCGTCCTCCTCCCCATTTCCCCTTAACTGGCCGCCGAAGCTGATTAAATTTTATTTATTCACTCGCGTACCATTTTATTTCGTTTCTAGTAATAATGCGTATTTACCCAAGAAGTGTGTGCTTTTTTTTTTACATATATATATATTTTTTTTTTTTTTTTTTTGATATATGTATATGTATGTATTTTGTATATCTACTTATGCTACGAAGTGCAAATGTTGTCGTTTGTTATTTTAACAGTTGTGATATTTGAGTCAGTTGGCTGCAAGTCTCGCATTTGGGACTTGGCAACAGCTCCTGAGCTGGCGATGTCCCTGGGATAGTTGTGCGAAGAACTGCAGAATATATATACATATATGTATATATGTATTTATATACATAGTTTCTTATGTAAATCAAAGACAAATACAAAAAAATAAAAATAACTCAAGAAGGCAAGCGCCTTTATATGGTGTTCACCAAATACTCATTGTGCTGATGGATATTAACAATTAAGGACACATTAAAAAACCAAAAGCTGGTATTTCAAGGGTTAATTAGAGAAAGCTGCGAAACAGAAATCAGAAATCTTTGAAATCGAGTAAAAACATATAGCCATATATAGATATACCATAGATATAGGATATAGTTACAAGCAAGCCACCTAATCTAACTGCTACTACAGCTAGCTGCATTCATGTAGCGGGGATTCGAACCGGCGACCTCTTCGCTTGCAAGTCTGGGTCACATAGACGGTTCATGGGCAGAACTACGTAGCAGGAATTTCGTTTTCGTGTTTCTTTTTATCCGTCATTGAAGCCACTATTACAGAACAATACGCACAATACGGTTAAATATACTTTGGGCAGTTCCAGGACTAAAATTAATAGGGTGTTCTATTATAATTTTTATTTCTTATTCCAATTGTTGATTATATCAATGTTGGTAGGTAAATCTTCTTTCTCTTTCTTACTACTGAAAGCCAGGCGCCAGTAATAATACACCAAGCTCTTTTTTATTTTCCGGTTGGGATGGCAGCGAAGTTTACCCTGAAGCGTGCTTATGGCTTAAGTCCTCCGCTCTGGAAACTCTCTAGGTCCACTTAAGAGCCCTAGTGCTTGTGTACTATTTTACGATATGTGACTTGCTTAGTGAAATCCATTAGTTAGCTTTGATTGCAGTTGATGGTGCGCTTGCGCAAGCAGATATAATTTGAAAAAGTTTATTGCATACTTTGGGGATGAGCAAAAATATGTAATGCGACGGAGCAGTGTAAAAAATGATGCCTTGCTAACACCCTTAAATTAAATAGCTAAGTTAAGTCAAAGTTTTTAAGAAAAGCAACAAAAACTCCGCGGTCAAATTAAAAGTGCGGCTTAGATGTTTGTTTGTCTGACCATCTATAATTATACATATTTATATTTGTTCATTTAAGTTCTTATAGCAATAATAATATAAATAATAATAAATAGAGAAAGCGTATAATTGGGAAATTAAAGGGATTTAACAAAATAATAATTAACATTTTTATTTTGTTATGTGTTATGTTAAAATGCTGGCAAGTAAACTCTTGATCGAGTAGCAGAACAGAACTCCCAGAAAAATATATTGTAAATTAGGAAATTGCTTGTTTTTTATTGCATTTGTGTACAGACTGTCGGGTCTGTGTGAATCTAGCACATGGCTACTATTAGAATAAATCTGTTATGTCTGAAGTTGACGCGATTTACAAAAACAATTTTGCAAATAGTTAATTTGACCCGAGCAAAGACGGGTAATTTCTTCTATATGTTCCATTCAGGGAGCACCTTGTATAAAAAATGTGTTGCATACCTTCGGGCTGCTATTTAAATTGGACAGTCTGTATGCGTAGGCGACGCCTCTTGATACCGACCAGTTGGTGTATTTAAGAAACAACATATCTTAAGGAAAATGTAACTGCACATATTGTAAAAGAAACAAATACTATTAAGGAACAATGCAGCTTAAAATTCTCTAATAGAAATATGTATTTTGATCATGGATTCAACTTTAAGGTTCGGATTGCTGTCTTAGGTTCCCCATTGAACCTAGATTTAGTTTCGAAGTAATAGATTTCATTTTATTAAAATTGCATATTCACTTTTATCGAATCTAGTTTATTCTTAATTTTCCGAATTCTCAAAATGTGGCTAGCGCTATTTTTTTATACCCTTGCAGAGGGTATTATAATTTTGTCGCGAAATGTGTAACATAAGAAGCAGACATCTCCGACCCCATGAAGTATATATATCCATGATCAGTCTAGTCGATATAACCAGGTCCGGCTGTCCGTCAGTCCGTCTGTCTGTTTCTATGCGATCTTGTCTCTCAGTTTTAAAGCTATCTTTATGAAACTTTGCAGAACTGCCTCTTTCTGTTGCACGCAGTACATATGTATGTCAAAACCATCTGGATCGGATCACTATATCATATAGCTGCCATAGGAATGATCCGTCGAAAAGTAGGTTCTTGTACGAAAAACATTTTTGTTTATTAAGATATCTTGATGAAACTCAGCATTTATTAGTTTTACTAAGCTCCTCATATATATGCATAATCAAATTAAGATCGGAGAACTATATCATATAGCTGCAATAGTAACGATCGGTCGAAATTTAAGTTGTTCTATGGACAACTTTTTTGTTTTTCAAGATATCTTAACCATACTCGGCATTAACTATTTTCCCTGGGCTTCTTAGATACGGGCAAAGCACTATGAGCATTATGAAAAGGTTGGGTCTGCAAGGGTATTAAATCTTCGGCTTGCCTTCTTTCTCGTTTTTTTTTAATATCGCTCGCGCCTGTTTTAGTTTTGTCAGGTTTTTGGGCAACTTAAGCGGTTTAAAGGTTGTTTCATTGTCGAATAAATCTAAAAATTAAAAACCTAAAGTTCAAGAAGCGTTCCAGTCGCGCATATCGGAATTCCTAAAGAGTGTCTCGAGCTTGGCGACAGTTTAATAATAATAACCTCTTGCACGAGCCGAAGCTAAGAGAAAGGCGTAGGGTTGCCGTTGTGCCGTAAAAAATGTATTTTACCCGTTTGCTGAATTGAGAAAACTGTGAATCGTGTGATTCATTTGGGTTTTCAAATGCTTAAAAATATGCTATGAAAATTGTGTTAATTGATAGTGAATCGCAGTTGTTCTTGGATTTCTTGGGATTAGCTAGAGATTCTGCTGGGTCAACAGCTGCTTGATTTGTGTACCCTACGGTGTAGGGTGTAGGGAGTAGGGAGTATGGCGTGTATGGCGTGAGTATTATTTAATTTTAGAGCGGCTGCTGAAAAACATCGCACGCCTTGCCGAAAATTTTAATCTCTCTATTTTTCTAACTCTTAAATATTTATATTTTATTCTGCCTGGTAATCGCAATCGTTTCGGGGCTGATTGGTTAATTGACATGTCTGGTGAAGGGCTTGTTCGAGAGCTTGGCGGGGAGCCGGAGTCATTGGCGCGAGAGTCGGAGCGCACCTGCTGGATATGCTTTGCGACTGAGGCGGAAAACCGTCTGGCCACCTGGCTGCACCCGTGCCAGTGCCGCGGCAGCACCAAGTGGGTGCACGAGAGCTGCCTTTATCGCTGGATCGACGAGAAGCAGAACGGAAACTCGCGAACGAAAGTCTCGTGCATGCAGTGCCGCGTGGAGTACATCATAATCTTTCCGAAGGTCAGCCGTATGGCTATGATCCTGGAGCGCTTTCAGGATCTAATCCGTCAGTGCAGTCCGTTTGTGGCTGCGAGCGCATTCCTCGGCTCCGTCTATTGGACAGCCGTCACATATGGCGGCATCACGGTCATACAAGTATTCGGCCAGCAGCGCGGCATGGAGCTGATGGAGAAGGGTGATCCGTTTTTCCTGCTAATCGGGCTGCCGTTCATACCAGTCGCTCTAATCCTCACCCGTCTCATCCGATGGGAGGACGCAGTTCTGCGCCTCTGGCACAATCGTCACAGCATTGTACGCAAATTGCCGCTCGTTAACTGGTTGTTGAATGCCCGAACGAATGCGGCGATCCGTGCTGGGGATCCGGCTCCGCCGCCAGTTCCCGATGAGCCCGTCGACTTTGCCCGCATCTTTTGCGGCGCCATCCTATTGCCCAGCATTGCGACAGTGATGGGCAATGTCATATACAGGAACATGTCAGCGCCGCTGTATCGCACGCTGCTCGGCGGCCTCACATTCATCGGATTGAAGGGCATTCTCAAGATCTATTTGCGACAGAAGCAATATCTGAACAAGACACGCCGTCACATTGTCGACTACACTGAGGAGAATTTGCGCATCTATATGCCAGCCGAGCAGTCCCGATCTCAGGCAGATGTGCGACAATATGCCGGTTCCGACGACAACGAATCTGAACCTGATGAGGAGAATGTGGATGATGAGGTTCTGAATGAGGATGCAACCACAACATCGGAGCTAGATGATTCCGATTCCGATGATGTTAGAGATCATGTTGTTATAAGCGTGCCAGACCGTCCATACACATTGTTTCTTAGCTAAATTGAAGCATGGTTCTAACCAGACCAGGCAGCGGAATGCCTCCAATCACAAAACTTAGTGTTCATGCATGGAAATTCCAAAGGGATATCACAATCTAAATTCTTTTGTGTTTTAATTACATAGTTTTGCTGCACTTATCCTAAACCACAAAAAGTACAAAGTTCCTCTCTCTCTCTCTCTCCCTCTAACACACACCTTTTCTCTCGCTCTCTTTCAACAACCATCAACCATCATTGGAGCCGCACACAGAAGAACAAGTCTTCGATCCCAAAAGACGATAGAGGTTTTCAGCCTATCAAACTCTTTAGGCTTTGTAGCTTTATTTTAGATTTAAGGTCCACTCTACAAGTACAACAGTAAACAAGGAAAGTTCAATCCGATTGCGATCCGTCATAAACCCATATTCCAGGGAATTGAGCTTTGGAATGGGATTGAGCTATGTACCTCGTAGATCGTAGATTTTAGATGCCGTCATGCAGTCAATTTAAAGATTCAACTTCTGGGGGAAGGAAATGTCGTCTACAGATTTCCTTGTTCTCCTGGGTCTATAAATTGCGATCCTAGTTGTCTCCAGCTTGAACCAACGAACCAGCTTTGAAACTGAGGACGCGTTTATGTATATGTATAGCAAAATGAGTCATCTAATCGCATTCTTTTTAACATATATTTATACATACCATACATTTTTCCTTTTTTTTTGGTATTTTAAAATATAGTTCTTAGATGAAGTTTGGGAAAATGTGAAATCAATGTATTAATATCGGCGTTAGAAAAATTCATTTGTCAAGGCCCACTTAAATATTCAAAACAAGCACATTTGGAATTAAAATTCAATCTGAAAATTCAAAACAAACTAAAATATCTTAGGCGGAAGATTACGTCTATAACACTGTCTAAACTGAGCAGATGCTCAGCATTGCATAGCTGCCTTTAAATGCAAATGGGAATTAATGTGTAGCATACTTTTAGGGGTACACGAAAATTTATGATAAACTATAGAACGGATGAATTAATACGAGGATATATAAAAAGAGCTGGATTAATAGGAGCTATCGCTAGCCTTTGTAATCGTAATAAAATTAATAATAATTGAAAAAAAATATCATATTCATATTATTCCTCAAAAAAGCTTCACAAGTAACACAAAAATGTCGATGTTTATTATATTTAAAAAACAATTTAAATAAAATTAAACACTTAATAATTTTCAACTTGATTTCTTATGATAATATTTTTTTAAAAATAATAATATAATCAATTTATTCAATTTTAATTAATCAAGGATAGCATCACAGTCCAACTGGTATTTATTTAATTTTGATATTCTACAAAAACATTATTATATAAAAATATTTAATTATTGATAAATATAAAATATGTGAATAAGGTTTGGATGATTTTCAATATTTTGTTTGTTTTGGTCTGGCCATCAGATGTTGGCTTGGAGGGGATCTTGGGGGAAGAGGAATTGATTTTTGATGATGGCAAAATGCAATTCGCACTTTCGCCCAAAAATAGCTCAAATGCGGCATCTATAATATTTAATGGTATCTTATAGAAAGCAATGCACGAATTTCATATTATTTGAATAAAGAAAAACAAATACTTAGCTTTAGTTTGATATATTTATTTGATCAACTTTTAGATGTCAAGGTGCCTTGGATAATTAAGTCGTAGTAGCCGTCGAGATGTCAGAACTGGGATTATATCATTATCACAGAGCAAGTCTAACAATTCGGTCGACATATTGAGAGAAAAGTACATAAAATTCAATATTTGTGAATTTTCTCTTAAATTTTATTAAAATTCACTTTGTGAGGCCTTTCGTTATACAAAATTTATAAATTTATCAATTCGTTGCGCTTTTTGGCTTTACCAAGCTTTATTCAATTAACAAGTTAACGCAAAAATGTCGGACAATTCGGCGGTCTCCGGTATACTGAACGCGGTGCTGTGCGGCGTTACCGGATATGGATTCTATGCAATGCCTCCACAGAATCATCCGTATGCTTTCTCGGCCTGTTTGATTGGCTTCTGCCATGGCCTGCTGGGGCTGATCGAGTGCATCTCTGGCAGCGAGCAAGTGAAGTCGGCCAGGGAGACGACCAATTCGATTCTGGAAATAGTTCCCTTGCCTCTTGTCAACATTGACATATTCTTTGGTGGCGAGAGCAACAACATTGCCCTGGGTCACGGCCTGTTCATTGTACCAATGGCCATCTCTGTGCTGGTCGGCCTAATCAAGGGTGAAGGTGGCGAGGGCGACGAGGCGGTCGAGACACTCAAGCTTTTGACCATTCTGGGTAACATAACATCTCTCTGCTATCTTGCCATCAATGAGGGTAGCTATTACATGGGCGGCATGGCCTTTCTGGCGTTCATGGCCAAATATGGTTCTGAATTCCTGGAAACTCAGCTCGAGGGCTCTGGGGATCCGATCAAGTATATCAGCTGGTCCGGATTCTACTTGCTTACCAGCTTTGCCATTGCTGGCAAGCAGTAATCAACCCGAATCGATTGAGAAACGCATCACATGAAATACACTAAAATACTAAAAAACACGATTAGACCCAATTGAAAAAGTTGAAATGAAATTTGGATGCTTATGGACTTGCACATTACCCGGAATAGCGAAGTGATAATATGATTAATATGCGACTGCCATTTGAATTAAGTTATTAAATAATTTGAAGCGAATCTTAACTGCGACGTCTTTTACTTTCGGAGGGGTGCCTTAAGGCCCGGTTTGACTGTGTTCAGCTACACATCAGACGAATTTTATAGGGTTTGGACCCTGCCGGTTTTTATTCTCCCATGTTATATATTCTCCTCAACCCTAAACCTAATGGAGCTCACCTCAGTCGCACCTCCAGGGGAACAAACTAACCACCAAGGAAAATTAAAGATATATAGACGTTCCCATCCTCAGCCAAGCTGATTCAAGTACGAGCTAGAGTAGACCAATTGGACAACCTGGGTTATATAAAATGGTTTCTGGGAATGTGGTTAGACTGAATGAGAGATCGGTTCTTAATCATTTTGTGAAGACTCAATATTACCATTAACATGCTTGTGTCGCTGTAGACAATACATTGTAAAAATTCAAGGGTAACACGATTCAGAAAACAAGGATGCAAACCTTGCCCTGGAGTTACAAGAGGTCTTGAGTGTTATGCATTAATGCATGAATTATGCTGACCTGAAACTGTTCCTTGTTTTTTATGCGTGAATAAGAAGATTCTCTTCCAGGGAATTTCGTTCCAAGTTATCTAAAAGGTTATAGCTGGTTGAAGATTGAAACGGAATTTGTTTTGTCAGCAAATGTTATTCCTTTGCGCAGGTTATTGACAACTTTGGCTAGTTAGGCTAGAGTGTGTGCTGCAGAATGGAATATGGGGGCAATGAATAGGGCTTAGGACATTGTTTATGGAATTTGATATTATTTATTTGTCTTCCATTGTTGTCTAGCATTTGCAGCAGCTTCATGCGGTAAAAACTCTAAAGACCTGAAGAGCACTTGGGGGCATCAATTTGCGCGAACTCACTCTGAATGGGTGTGAGTGCGTACGGCGGGTGTTTTGCCCAGCGCTAGCTCGTTTTTCAAGTGTATTCAAATAGCCATAATCATCTTTTTGGGCAATGTAATAAATCTAATTTGCCACAATGGGCCGGATCGATGGACTGGAAGGGTTCAATAAACGAACCCAATCTACTGCTTGGAGTCTGGAGTGGTCGCTACAACTGAGTGGCACTTGGTGTGTAGTGACCCGGATGTACGAGCACTGCCATGTAAGTACATAGCTTTTAATGTATGAGTGTATGTGTGTGTGTGTGTGACTCCGTATCGATGTTTATATGGAGCACATAAAACAATGTACTCGCATGTAATGCCTATGTCTGGACTTTATCGTGGGCCAGTTAAATCAATGTCAAAAGGCAATTGGTTGACTGCAGATGACTTCATCGCCCCATGCTCGGGCCTCTAAGCCTTTTAGCGCATGCGAGGCTTATGGGCTTAGGTGCCACTAACTACTATGGAACTGGAACTGGAGCTGTGTGCTGTGCTGTAGCTCCAGTAGCTCGGGCCAAGACAAAGACGGCCAATTACTTATGATAACAGACATTTTTGTAACAACCAGTTCTTGATTTTACGTTTCGTCAGCTGCCAATCAAAAGTGTACAGAAAACGTTCGGCCAAAAAAGTCGAGTCTACCCCAACAAAACGCTGGCATGTACCAGCTTCAGCTACCAGCTCCACTTGGACTCCATTTCCACTTCCACTTCCATTCGCCGCAACATAAGTCATAAAATCAACAATAAACAAGCTCAAGACGCAGCTAAATGACTTTACAACGACAACTTTGGGGCGTCATGGTCATTGAGCACGGTGTGTGCAGCTCTGGGCCAATGGACGTGGGGCCTGTGTCCGGGCTGTGCGTGCTACACGACGCGTGTTGACATTAGCTCTTAAAATTTATTAGTTTTTATTGTCATTGCGGCTAGCGTTATGGGCTTAGGTTGGGCCAAGCCTCTGGTGGGGTTAATGGGATATCGCATACAGATATTGTCAAGTCATTGCAATATATATCAATACATATGTACATATCACAACATTCCACAACTTCTCCCATACCCAAAAATAATGCTGAAAAAGTAACAACTATTGCTGAACTGAACATGGGTCTAGTTCCACACAGCTGCATGAATGTGTTCTTTTCGTAGATCTGTTCTTGATACATATACCGAAGGAAAGGAAGATTCTGAACTGATTACTCTTCTGTAATCATAGGGAATCCGAACGATGAATACAAGACACAGTTAGTTGAGCAACATTTAAGGAACAAACATGTAGGTCTAGTTAAAACATAGAAATTTCATTAGATAATCAATCCAATATCTTAAAGAGAGGAGATTAATAGTTAGTAGTCTAAGGGAATGTGAGGTTAGGCCGATTTAAATCATTCTAATGCATTGAATATTTCTGAGATTTAAAACATGAGCACAGTTCAAGAATGGAACGGATAAGTAATATAAACAGAGGCTTTGTTTTCTTGGCGTCCAATTAAAGTTAAAGATCAAGAATAACACCTAGATCATTAACTGCGTCACCGATAAAGCATCGATGCTGGCAACTGATTACCACACGTTAGAAATCGGCAACAATTGATATTTTTATAATGAATGTTTGGGGGCTTGGGTACTGTGACCTCAGATGGAATTCGCAACTAAGTGTCCGCCGTCATGGTAGAGCTGCAAAACCATTGAAAGCATTAAAGATCAATCGTGATTGAGTTTTTTTTTTTTTTAAATAATTAAGTAAACATTCAGGAGACTTGTCCAAAATTCTCATGACCCTGTAACAACAACTAAGATTAAAATAGTCAGGTTTGAGAATTGTAGAAAGTACGGGAAATGTTACAAAATATATATTCTTGATCAGAGTATACCATAAACATCGAATGCGGAGTCCCTAGCTTTTAAGAGCGCTCTTAAACGAGATTTAACCGTAAAATTGAAGCGGGTCCATCAGTAGGGAGGGTTTACCATGAGGGTCTACCATGGGGGCTTACCATGGGGGTCTACCGGGAGAGTTTATCAGGAGGGTCTACCAAGAGGGTAAAGTTGTAGAAGGGTCTATCAGAAGGGACTAATAGAACGGTCTAGTATGAGAGTCTAACGTGATGGTCTATCAGGAGGGCCTACCGGGAGGGTCTAATGCGAGGGTCTATCAGGACGGTCTATCAAGAGGGTTTATCAATAGGGTCTACTATGAGGGGTTACCGGAAATGTCCCCCAGGAGGGTCTACCATAAGGGACTACAATTATGTTTTACTATGATGGTTTATCAGGAGGATCTTTCATAATGGTCTATCAGGAGGGCTTTTAGGGGGGTCTACAAGGAGGTCATACCAGGAAGGCATAGAAGGAGGTGCGTGCCAAAGGAAATCAAATTTGAAGTGTTACGGACGGACGGACCTGGCCGAATCGGTCGACCAAGCTTCCTTCTAGCTGTTACATACATTTATTATACATACAAATATATTACCCTTTTTGGTATATTAAATGCATTCGATAATGTTTTCAGTTGGTCAAATTTCAATCAGAGCAATGCTACGCAATTGCTCGAATTGCCCAGGGCGACCCAGAACTGTTGCTAGGCGGCTTTAGCTTTCGATATTTTCTATATTTTGTTTATCACGGATAGCGTTATCTGAAGTGCGGCTGCTGGTGCTGTCAACGCACTCTTGAACATCTTATCTGGGAGTATATCATATATAAGTGCTATATTACCAACACAAATAACAGTTAGAAGAGCGGGCCGACAGCTCGCTGCAATCATATTTGTGGCATTATTTATTAGATCGTTTCTTGACATCAGACCAAAATGGAGAACGATTCTGTTCTCGGTTCCGTTTCGTTTAGTGGGCCCTGGCCTGGTCTAGCCTGGTCTAGCCTGGCATGGGCGTGGGTATTGGTATCGCTCTTATCAGCAATGCTCCAGTTTTCGGCTGCCTCTTGGCCTGCGCGTATCTAATTTATACATTTGAGAGGCTCTTTGGCGCGCGTGCATGTTGGAATTGGAATTTTGTTTGAATTTCCATTTGGTGATTAAAAAATAAAAATAAGAATATAAGAATTGAAGTCGCAACGCGTCAAAAATAATTTTTTATTACCTTCGAATGTGTATCGAACAAAATTAATTGCACCGCCCAACTTCGAGTGAAATGCACTTTAATCAAATTAATAACAACTGCGGGGTGGGGCAGTTATTGTTATTTGTTAACTTGATTGTTAATAATGCACATCAATTGGGCAATTCAATATTTTATGTGTGCCATCGATTTGGTCGCATTTAAAGTCGATCGATACTCTGTTTACCATCCAGCCGCACACTTGATTATTGTCCGCATGTTTATTTCATAGGGCCCACTGACGACTTGACTTACTGGCCAAAAGCATTAACATTCATCAGGCATTCCGGTTTCTTAAGCCCCGCCAGCCTGGACGAGAAGAATGCCGGCAGAGACGGAAGACGGAAGACGCAGACGCAGACAACGCAGACGATGACCCATAACGAGCTGTTGGCCAAGTTGTTGGATCGTAAACTTCTCGCCCCATAGCAAACAAATCGAAAACTTAAGAATGCGAATGCTGTAAACTTTTTGGAATTAGAATGTAAAGTGAAAGGAGTTCTGCAGGTTAAAGCCAAGCCAAGACGCGAAAAAGAAGCAGAAGCAAAAAGCCTGCAAAAGACAGCTCCGAGATTCCAGAGCCAGTGCCAGTGCCAGTGCCGGTTTAAGAATGTGTTGGCTAGTGTCTTGAGGTTGAGGGATGAAGGGGAGCTGCTTCTGCTGCCGCTGCTGCTGCCGGTAGGTAGCTGATGAGCTGTCTCTACTATGTATCTCAGGTTTTCCTTCTCTTAACTTCATCCGGCTTTGGCTTGGCGCTGTCTTCACGCCGACCATTTAATGAATGAGGAATGACTGCATGAAAATTACCTGGGCACGATATGAGAACTCTCTTCCAGCTCCAGTTGGATAGATCCACACACAACCAAACGCCAGCTAGAAGGTCTAAGAAGGAACCACAACCACATTGCGGCCATTTCATTTAACACGACTCGACTGAAAACCTACTTATTCGACTAGACAAGAACATATATACTATATGGGATCGGGTACAATCGGAAGCTTATGTGATTTGTGGGTGTTGAGAAAATCCACCCGCAACGAAACTTTTTTGATTATGAAATTTGTTCTCTGTAAATTCACCTCTCCTGGCTTCAAAATGGGGCTTAAGAATATTCAACTTCCAACTTCTAATGTTTGGCTCCTCCTACGATTGACTTCAACCCCATTTGTAAATACTTATATTCAAGATTATATGGCAAATGAGATATCGAAAATGGGAAACAATAAACATGGCTCGCGCAAGGCCGGGTAATACCGGCTAGTAATAAATTAATATTGGGTAGGAGGGCTAAGCCTACAATTGGTTATATACAATACCATATAGTTCAGTTCAATAAATAAATTACGAAATGGGTCTCGCGATGTGCTCGGACATTCGGCAAAACTTAATACTCCATTTTGCTCAATGTCTAATAAGTTCTGACTGAGAATTAAATGTTTATCGCTTTTAAACAATTTCGAAATAAGGCTGCAAGAAAAATAAAACAGGCGAAACTAAATCAGAATCAACGCATAATTCAAAAACTTAGTAGATATTTTTGAAAAATGGGCATCATTCTGGGCTTGTAGATCCAACCAGAAGGCAAGGAATCTGTTCGAAAGGCTTGCAGCCATAATTTATAATGCATACAGTCATAATAATAATATATAATACAACTGATTGGCGTCTATTTACATTTTGACATCGGCCTTGTTTACGTTGTGTGAAATCTATATTTTCTCCGTAATTCCAGCAATGAAGGACAGAAGCTTGGAGAGAGCCAACCAGAATTGCAAGCAAAAACAAGTAAGAGGTTCTAGTCGGGAGCTCCCGACTAGGGGATACCCTGAACCTTCTTCTTGCAACGGGCGATAGGTATAAAATGTAAGATAATTGATACATATATAATATTCTAGAAGCTACATGTCATCTCATATTATTTGACGATATTGCTCAGAAAACAGGATTTCGATATCGATTTTTATCGATTACTTGGAAACGGGGCAAGTTATCGAAGATCGGAAACAAACTCGATCTTTCTCGGGGACTAGGAGGCCCTACACATACAATTTCAAGTCTCTAGCTCTTATAGGTTCTGAAATCCTTGCTTGGACATGGCTAGATCGACTCGGCTATTGATGCTGATCAAGAATATATATACTTTATGGGGTCGGAGATGCTTCCTTTTGCCTGTTACATATATTTGCACAAATACATTATACGCTTTTTACCCATTTTCAATGGGTTCAGGGTATAAAAACTCAATGTGTGGATACACTGGTCCACAATGTCGGTCAGTGTGTACATTTTGACCGACACTGAAAAAGCAAACTGGACATTGATGAATGATTTCTATTATTATGTTGAGATATGTAATTAACTTAAACTTTGTCCATATGTCATGTTATAACCAAAATTGCTGGCGAATTTTTGACAAATAAATTAGAATTTGAAAAAAAAACAGATGTTTTTTATACACAGTATGCCCTCGCCCAATGCAACTCCTCAAAAAACGCATGAACCGAAACCACGATCGCGCAACTGTTTAGTCAAAATATAAGATTCGTTAGCCAAAAGAACATTTATCTTTTAGCGAGGGCGTACTGTATCTAATTAAGTTGTTCATTTTAAGAATACAGTCGTAACCCTTAAGGAATAAATATATTGTATTCTTAACACAAATGAGCTAATACACAAAATAAAATGTTATATATATATAAAGCGAACGAAAAGTAAATCAAAGGATGTTTAATAAAAATGCAAAGTTCTTTTAATTTTCTTTTAACTTTGTTAAATCCCTTTGGCAGATGCAGTTGCATTGTCACCAAAGCAGCAAACTGATTTTTAACCGAACCGTTTCGTACGTGAAAATCAAATTTCTTGTACCCCGAACCGAACCTTAAGCCAAACCAGCCGAACCACATATTTATTCAAACAGGCCTTTCAGCCAGACCCAGCACCAGAGCAGCGATTGCATTTATTTAACCATGTTTCGTAGATGCCAAAACAAATATGTAAGGCTTACAATATACTCAGAAATAATTGAAATGTTTCAGTATAAGTATAAGAATATATGACAGCCGAACCGAAAACCAACTTCAAGAACCGATCTTAAGGGCAGGGAATTGGTTCGAACTGGGAACTGAACATCCTACTTTTAATTTTTATGTGTATTTAAGACTCTGCCTATCCTATAATATTACAGTTGATATCGACTTTTGCTATATACCCGCCCCCTGGAAAGCGTAGCCAAAAAGTATTAACATATTCCTGACGCGATTATACGGGTATCTATTTCATGCTTAAAGAGCCCATTCATATAACCAATATGCTCTCTTTTGTCTTACTGAACGGGGTATAAAAAAGTTTAATAGCAGAAATCCACTTAGCTCCTTTAGTCTTGTGCACATTGAGGGAGATCTTGAGATTGTTGAGGGAAATATACCATTTAAATTGGTAACATGTGAGCTATCGATTAGAATACATTCGACGGAAGATTATTTGGTTTAAGGGCGCAAATCGCAGGTGTCAGCGGAATGGGATTATTGGCCGAGTTGACAGATTGAATGGCTGGATTGCCTTTTGCTGGGCATTGTGGCATGGAAAAATTCTTGGACTGTGACAGCGCCCGAAATACTTTTGTGTAGGATTAGTGACAAATATTTTTGGGCAGCGAACATGCAGACAGCCGAGTGGGCGGCCGCCGAGACGGAGACAGCAGAGGCGACGCCACAATGGCCTGGCAACCCGGCCGCCGACCGAACCAGCACACGGCAGCAATAGGCCAACAACAACAACAACAACAACAACTACAACTACGACAAAGACATCAGAGCATCTTCATCTTCCGCATGTCTGCGCTATTTTTAAGCAACTAATCGCCTAGAACGCTGGCAAAGAGGCGGAAAGCGTCGCCAAACGGCGAACGCAAACGCCAACGGCGACGACGACGGCGACGGCGACGGCGACGCCAAAAACGCCAGGAACTGACAGGCACATCAGGAGTGAAATGTGGGCGGGGCAGGGGTCAATGGAATACCTGAAAGGCGATCCTCATTGCTAGCACGAAAATGCTTTTTTTGTTTCTATCTATATTTTATACTTTTTAAAGGGTATTCTACATTTGTCATGAAATATGTAACTCATAGAAAAATACATGGCCGACCCCATAAAGTGTATATATTCTTGATCAATTGATCAACAGCCGGGTTGATATAGCCCTATCCCTCTGACCATTCTATTCTATTCTTGATTAATATCTAGGGGATGATATAGCCCTATCCCTCTGCCGGCTGTCTGTTTATATTCTAGGTCAATATCAACGGGCCTTTATAGCCATACTTCTTTGCCCGGCTATTCTTGATCAATATCAAGCGAAATATCCCTCTGCCCGGGTGTCTGATCCTATTGTAGTAAGACTTTACATAGGCAGTATGGGACCAATATATCATATAGCTGCCATAGGTATGATCGGTCGAAAATTTAGTTCTTGCGTGAACAGCTTGTTTTTTTATTTACGGGATATCTTGTCTTACGAGTTCTAGCTTTTTCGACATCGGACTACTATATCATATAGCTCTATGGGAAGAAAAGGTCGTAGAACTAGTTTTTGTATTGAAACATTTCTTTTTTATCAAACTATCTTCAAACTCACATTTCTGCAAAAAGAGTATTTCATCTTCGGCGTGTCGAAAATAGCCGTTCATTCTGTTTTGTTGTTGCTGGTTTTGTTAATTTTGGAGTGAAAATTTTCTTGTTGCCATAGGACGCACATAAATTAATTGAGTTTTATGGGACAATTTTTGTAAAATTTCCCCAAGCTATTTGGCCCGCCGCCTGCTGCTGGAAAATTCCGAAAAGCCAAACGCGTTGTGTGTGTGTTATTTTTAAGCTGGAATGGAATGAAATTTCTATTTGTCAGCGCCGAAACGTGCGCAAGTATCTCCTCTATCTGCTCATATATGACTGTAGCATATATTCTCTGGATTCTATTTTATTTTTATACAACAAATATTTGTACGAAAACGGGGCTAAATTTCCACACAATTAAACACACCCACACCCACACCCACACCCACACACACACACACACACGCACACACGCTGTATAGTTCTTTACCTCGACGACACAAAGTAAACATTTTTTTAAATTTAATATGATCTTTCAGATCTTCAATTTTCTTAATTCGTGTATGACAAATTGAAGAAACTATTAAAAGCAAATAAATTATTATTAAAAATATAATGAATATTCTACGAATTCGACTTAGATAACATCAAATCCATACACTAACGTGGTATTCGATCCCAGATCTTCCTTTCTCAGATACCCGAAGACTGCCCATTAGCTGCTGACTAAAAGAAAATTATATATTTAACAAATTAGAGTCTATTTTATTAGTGGGAAAGATGCCTCCTAAGGTGGTTCTCCCTTTACAACATCGCGAGTAGACTTCGTGCTCAATATGTGTAATTGCCTTTGGTGCAAATCCCATCTCAACACACCTTGAAGTTGCCTGAGTCATAGTCAGGCGATACATATCTCCCACAGCATCTAAAATCTTAGCCTTAATGCTTTCATACGAAGACTTGCCGATCCAACTCCCTCAAGGCCCCATTAATGATAATCATAACCAAAAGCAGCCTCCTTTATGGACACAATTTTCTCAGGACCGAAACTCTGTGGGGGCAGGGCGGGGGGGGGCGGTGCAGGGCGTGGCTGGCGTTTTGATGCGTTGTCACTTTATAATGCCAAATGCCGCTGCTTTCATATTGACTTTTATTATTTAATAAGTGGTTAGCGCTGTGGATTTTCACTGGAAAATTTCAGGCCAAGCGGCGCCGCGACGTGACTTCCGTTGCCCATGCGAAAAACTTTTCTCACTCTTAATGCAAGTGTGTGTGTGTGTGTGTGTGTGTGTGTGTGTGTGTGTGTGTGTGTGTGTGTGGCTGTCAACAGGATATGTCTACTGCGTCGACGGTTTGTTGATGACATAATTAATGCCTTGCTATGACAACAGCAACAACAACAACGACAACAACAACGACAACAACAACAACAACGACAACAACAATAAGAAGAACAACTAGACGCAGGCAACTCAGATGGCAGGCACTTTCGGCTTTCGGTTTTTGAAGTTTTTCCCAATAGGAGGACAAGCTTTTCCGGTTTTCCTCATGGCGGTGCACCGCTTTCCTTGCGTTCGCGCTTGCTGCCAGACGCCTGCTACACGAGAGAAAAACTGGAGAAAAATTGAAAAGCAAAATGCAATTTTGATTGACAGGCAACAAAGCAACGCCCGCAGCGCCGCTTTTCACGCCGTGCACACAGCTGAAGCTGTTAAAGGTTTAAGAGTTTTCCATTTTTGTTGTTGTTTTTTTTTGGTTCATGTCTTTATTTTTATAATTTTATGGAAAGCATTTCGTCTTTGAAATTCGAGTGGGCGAGCAGCAAACATATTTGTTCGAACAACATCAAAACCGGGCACGGCTGTGCGGAGCAATACGTCATATAACGAAGAAAGATCTGAGCAATCTGCTCAGTTAATATTAACAAGAGTTTGTTCGAAAACAAACCCCAAAAGTAATGTAAGACGTGCAGCTACTATTTTCCAATCAGCTTCCGACTTTTAAGCTGCGATCATAGGAAACATTTTATTTTCATTTAGGAAAAAATACAAAACATCTTAATCAAATAAAACCCCCAGAGTCAGGAAATAGGAATTATCTCGAATTTTTACTATAATAAAAAAAAAAAATTTATATTTTGTTTTTTAGAACTTTCCCTGGTTCAGAATATATATTGAATCTTAGTTCATCAATTGCTGCAATATCTTTCTAAGCATTACAGTTTATGTTATTTGTTCTATATAAATATACTATCGGGTATTGCCCGGCCTTGCCCGTGGAACGTTTTGTGCTACAGATTTTAGATATTACCTTCCCACTAACTACACGCCCGTGGAAAATTGAAATATCCCCGCAACATCTTGATCTCCACTTCTACTTAAAAATATGTTTAAAGTGCAGCGAATAAAGAGCCAGAGGTTTCCGTCCTTGTTGGTCTTGAGGTAAGAATCTTGCGGTCAAATAAAAAATGTGCGTTTATTAAACCTTTGACACGCATTTTCCAACCAATTACGGTGAACTTTGCAAAAGGCGTGTCAAATAAGTTCTGATAAAGATCTTCGAAAATGAGTTTGGAACCGATAATAAACCAAAAAGTTAAAAGTTCCACAGTTGCGGGTGGAATTTGCTAAATCGCTGAAACACGTATTCATTAAGTTTCTAGGTAGAGCTTTGAAAAAAAGTTTGATGCAAATCGAACAAAACTTAAAACTTCTCCCAAAAAATCGTTGAATCACATTTCTACCGAGGAAGTTTGGATTCTGCGAAAAGCCTGAGACACGTCTCAAATGATTCTTCGTTTAGATCTTTGGAAATAAATTTGAACACGAAATGTCACCCACCAAATCTTTGACCAAGGAGGAATACATTTATCGAAAAGTGTGAAATACCCCTCAAATGAATTTGAACAAAGAAATTTGAAAATGAGTTTGAGGCCGATCGGATGGTAAACAAAAAAAGTGTCATACAAACGTTTTTCTCGATTTTTCCACACTTGTGGGTGGAATTTCCCGAAACCCCATCTTAACGTTCACATACATCATACATAAGGTAACCACAGTTAAAATTTCAACTTCCTAGCTCTTACGGTTTGGGCTGTGCGTTGATCACCAATCAGTCAGTCAGTCAGTCAGTCAGTCAGTCAATCAGTCAGTCAGTCAGTCAGTCAGTCAGTCAGTCAGTCAATCAGTCAGTCAGTTAGTCTGTCAGTCAGTCAGGACAAACAGTTTTATATATAGAAGCATATTTCAATGTCACTTAATAAATCAAATTTGTTAAGTTCCTTATTGAGTTGACATCTTAACATCGTTAAGACTTAAAAGGCGATTCTGATTGACAAGGATTTATCTTGTTTGCAGCAAGTATATTTAACTATGTCAAAATAACTCATACAAATTTAATAAAGACTAATTTATTTAATTTTGACTGCATTCAGACGAATAAACAAGGTGAAAGCCATTTTGAAATAAGCTTGGAAATTGTGAATCGACTTACAATGAAATGTTTGCGATTGCGGCACAAAGGCTTTCTAGGAAAGGAAATAATATACTTTTGGTAAGCAAAAATGTGCATAGGTGAAGCAAGCTGGCCTTTTGTGAATTTATATTTTAATTCAAATTTGAATACAATGGAACGAAATGTCAACAAGAACCAGTAAAAGTGCTCTAGATGGGAATGGTCGACTAGGAGCTACCCTGGATCCACTTTCATCCTTAATCAACAGCGCTTGAGCTGCTTCCTTCAACATTTCCTAATGCAAGCAGCAGTGAAATCCTGGACCTTACTCTTTGTAGTCTTAGTAGCTTGTCCGTTCCATCCAACTAGCGAAGTCTCCATGTCGGATCGGATTTGATAAAGGCTGCACTGTGCAACCCACGCTAGTTACCAGGAATCCAGAAACACAACGTGGAATGCAAGTTACCAAGAACTTGAGTTATACAAAAACTGCTCTTTTCGTCCAAATTGTAATATTTGCAAATTGCAGTGCGTACAAAAGTTCCGCAAGGCTGAACGGAATGTCCTATGTGGACTAGCTCCCTTGAAAATCTCAGGCGGGCAGCAAGAAAGTTGTTTATTAAGAAGATGGAAAGGCTTGATACATATCTGTCTCAATAAACAACTACAACAAAGAGTTGAAGAGGTCAGCAAAAGGTCACACGGAGTGACCACCATGGAAGAATCATAACTCTTCCAAAAGGCAATTGAAAGAGATCCCCCTACGAAGTTAGCTGAAAACTCCAACTTGGGGAAAATCAGCAGACTACGGAAGGAAACTCAGATGAGGAAACGACAAATCGATAGGGATGTGCTCCGCACAAGAAATGGGGCTGCGGATGCTTTGCACGTTCGTGCTTAGGAGTACATCCCACATGATGATCCATTACAATAGTTGGCTCCGCCGCCGCTCCGAATATTCATAGCTAGACTCTTGCTTGGTCATATACCTTGCAAATGGGCCAAGGTTCGAGTTGTGTTCATTCCAAAGGCAGAAAAGATAAACACCCAAATGTGATATAGGCAAATCAGTCTTGGCTGGTTTATTCTCAACCTATGGAATAAGTCCTTGACCTGCACGTGAAGGAGATTAATCTCAAGCAAAATATCCTACGCTTGTTCCACTTTACGTTCCAAGCTGCTAAATTTACTGAAATCGCAATCCATTGACTTATTCTGTGCTTTCCTGCAGGCTTGGGCAAGACTAAAATCATATTTGTAGACCTGGAAGGAATGCGGCCCTTAATACCTGTCAAGGGAGAGTGTCCTCAAATGTGAGTACTCTCCTCTCCCGTGGACTCTGGTCATGGACTAACTTGTTTACAATCTAAAGCGAGGGATGTTAGTCATATTTATTTAAATATAATTCATATATTTCGTCTGGGGAAAATGGGGTTATCCATTAACAAGCGCTGTCAACTAACCCATAGAATAAGGATGAGATCCATGTCCCTGCTTAAATCTCGCCTGAATGGAACTAGAATAGACATCTGAAAGAGGATCAACTAATTGGGAGTCACCTTTGACTGCACATTTTCTGCCCTTATGTCTGCTTCTTACCGAGCTAGCCTCACTCTACTGAAGCTTACTTCATGAAATTAAGCACAGTTTTTTTTATTTTATCAGGCAGCATAAAGTAGAAGTCGGACGGATATATAGCTGCCATATGAACTACTACATATTATATAGCTCCTTTTTTTACTCAAAACTTAAACCCCAATTTGTAAATAATTAACGAATTCGAAAAATAGCTGCATTTAAGTGGCGAGAATATTTTGTTTTTTTTTCGGAGCGACTTTCTTTATGGCGCGGAGGCACAAATCCGTTTCCGATTCCAAGATCGTCATCGACGAAGCTGGGCTGAGAGCTTGTCGAAAGTAAAAACTGCGCCCATCTGGAAAAACCGGGAAAAATCGTTTGCATAGCCTCGGCGTGGAAACCCGCTTAACCAGTGCGGCGCCTTTGTGTGTGGCTATTGTTGTTGTTGTTGTTGTACTTCAATTGAATTCGAGCCCCAGCCCAGGCAATCCAATCCGAGCCGCCCAAACTGACAGATTGCGCAGCCGCAGCCGCAGCCATGGCAGACACAGCGACGCAGCCAGCGAGTTGGCCCAGAGGCTGTTGCCGGTTGCCGGTTGCCGGCTTGTGGCAACAATGCGGATACGTGCCACAGCTGTGTGTGTGTGTGTGTGTGTGTGTGTGTGTGTGCGATCTGGTATCTGTTGTGCTGGCCTAGCCGAGGATCGTAGACAAAACGCGCCATGCATTGTTTTTGTTGACTGTCGACTGTTTGCCTGCATCAGATAAGTTAATTGGCCATTTTGGCCCAAAGGGAAACAGCACAACAGTTGCCAGTTGCAAGTTGCCAGTTGCCAGTTGCAAGTTGCAAGTTGCTGACTAGTAGAACTCGTCGTGTTTGGGGCTGGGGCTAAGCTGTTGCTGTAGTCGTGCCTGGCGAGAGTGGCAACAGCTTTGTTAGCCCGGGCCATTGGCCGACAGACCCGCCGGCAACAACAAAACAAAACAAAACAAAAAAAAAGAAACAAACGTGAACAATGTGAGCCACGTTAACACCGCCGCCGCCAACTCGGTAACCCAGTGACACAGTTTCCCCCATTGAATGCATTTGTGCAGCTCGGCGACCTGCATTTCGATTTTCGATTTTCGATTTCGATTTCAATCAATGCGAATGCATTCTCCGACAGACTTTAAGTGCAGCTGTGCTCTTTTCGCCAGCCGACTACGCAATGATCTTTAAACCAGACTCTAGACTCAGTATTTCAAATGTTTCGCAACTGATCGATCAACTTAACTTTTAAGTTCTAGTTCTTTAAATTAACTAAGCGAAGGCTTTATTCAGAGTCTGTCGCATGGAATCGCCGAAAGAAAAGAGATACACAGATAGGAGATACTCTGAACCCATTGAGTAATAGATATATTTCTTAATCAATGCCCAGAACTCATTTACTTGTGCTTCTTTTTCCGCTTGCCCTGCACTGTAAACATAAGGCAAATACATTCTTGATAAGCTTCGGTGCTTACAGTCCGATCTTTATGGAGTTTTCAGAGTTTACGAATGGCATACGAAAGTGTATAAACTTTACTTTTAGAAATAATTTTTTTTTTCAGTTTTGTATAGAAACGAGAGAAGTCTCCAAGTAGTGAAATATTCTTAATCTGCAGGGTATATACGATACCAAGTTTTTAGCTATTATAAATTTCAAGGTATGCTTAAAGAGTCATTTGCCAGAATCGATATAAATGGGAAAAAATATCGAAAAAACAAAAAACTCGTTCTGGGTAAAGGCAAATATGTTTTTAAATATTCTTTAAATGTCATCTTTCTCCTACAAAATAGCATCGATTAATTGTTTTGTTTCATTCCAAGTCGTTTCGGCGTTTATCTTTTGAGAATGCCAATCTCTTAATTGGTTTTTTGTGTTTTATTTTTTGCGGTTTCTGTCGACAGCTCAATGTCAGCTAATAATGGACTTCCCATTGCGATAATTTAATTAAAATGACGTGACAGTTTACAAGTTAATTGCAATGTAAAAAATGCAAGAAATGTTTAGAATATTTGTTCAAATGAAAAAAAAACAAAACAAGGTTCACAAATATTGTTTGTTAAAATAATTGCACAACAGACGAAGAATCAGTGAGCGTATCAATGAATGTGCAAATAGCAAAATGCACATACACCCACACGCACACACACACACACACACGACCACACACACGGACACAGGCAGACGCTGATAAAAGGCATGCATAGGAAAACGAAATTTTCATTCATAAGGCGCAGCTTTTAATGCTCAATGGATTTAAACGTCAGCTATGCATATGCCACAGGAAGTGACGTAATATGCACACACACACACACACACGTACAAATGCACTTATATAGCCATAAAGCGCGCACGCAGCAACTGATTGGTTTGCCTTTAGCTGTGTGCGTGAATTTTGAATTATTCGCACGAACGCCGCAAAAGTGCATGCGAGCGAGAGCGAGAGCGAGATGCAACTACAGCTGTCGCTCTCTTTTATTCTTTGCCTGGTGCCCAGGGGCTGCTTTTACACGCATCGCTGCCGCTGGAGGTTTGTGTCCAAAGTCTTTAGTTCTGTGCGCCGACCTCGTGCTGCATTTGAAAGCGAATTCTATCGGACAATGTTGCAACAAAAACAACAACAACAGTAGTCAACGATAATTTGGCTGCAGATATATCTATGCATGTCAGTGCGTGTGTGTGTGTGTGTTCGTGTGCAAAAAGCACCATTCAGAAAATAAACAGTAGCCCACAAGCCAGAGCGAGAGAGCAAGAGTGGGAAGCAGCGCAGCGCGAACAGTGACAGTTACATTGGCAAAGCTCAATGGCAGGCAACTGAATTGCAGCAACAATTGCTGCAATAAACAATATTGAGTGCAATTCGTGATGCAAAAATTGAGCAGGATTGCAGAAGAGTGGTAAAAGGGAGAGAGCGGGTGTCACGAAGAGAGCGCGTGTCCCATCAGAGCCGATTGATAGACAGACGTTGTACCAAAGATGTACCAAGATGTATTAAATGTGAAAAGAATGTACCATATTTATTATAAATATGTATATCTGTTAGCAAGTTATCTCTGTTTTTCAAAATCTTTACTATTATGGAAAATGAAAAATTGTAGTTCAAATATAGGATAAAATTCGTGTGTACCATTGCATAAATAAAGTACCAAAATTTGCATTGACATAAGAAGTGTGTGTGTGTATTGGTAGCATGAGTTGAGTTGGATTTGGTATGGGGAATGTGTTGCACAAATAACTCCGCAACACCTCAAATAACAGTCGAAAAGAGTCGCATTCCACTTAAATTATTCATTCGAAGCGTTCTGGAATGCAGCACACATGCAAATCAATTGCAAGGGGGATTCACTCGATACCGACTAATAAATGTGTACCAGCAGTCGGTAAGGGGCGGAGGGGGGATCTCAGTGAGTAAGCTGTGGCACCTCGTGCATAACAATTGTTGTTTCCAACTAATATCTAAGCGAGCTTCTAAAGAAAAACCCTATAAATATGATATATGTATGTATGTATATAAATGTAATATGTATGCTGCGTTTCGATTTCAAGTGAAATCGAAATCTGAAATCTATAAATAAAATCATTTCATCAGCAAATGACGTGTTGGATAACAATTCAATTTGCGGACAATTCAATTATCCGGCTTATATAAATAAATAGAAAAAATGTTGCTAAAACAAAAGCAAGGAATAAACCAATGTGAGCTTAAAATAGAATATGCCAAGCATCCTAATCGAATAATCACAAATTGTGACGTTTCGTAACAGTTAATTAAAGTAATAATTTATTTATTTTTGCAGCTTTTGCAGCAACTTGTTTATAGAAAAAAATGTTGCCATGCTCTGGCAACAATGTTGCAGCAACACTTGCGCCATGTGCACTCAAAGCTCAAAAACAATTCGCACTCAGAATGCCACTCAAAACTTGCTAAGCACTCAAGAGCGAAGCGCGAGAGAGCTTCAACAAGCTTCAACTCGCTCAAAAAGCTTCTGGCAAACCGGCGAATGCAAATATTTGTGAAATAACATTGAGAGAGTCTGAGAGAGAGCGAAGCTCTCACACGTTATGTACGTGCATACATACATATGGACTTTCATGAATTTCACAATTTGGCGCGAAGCAACTGGCTTTGAGTAAAAATATCTATTATACTCGATTTGCTTGGAAAAGATAATGGCACATACCGGCAATGGGCGGCAGCGGCGCCAACGTAGTACTCACAGTCGTAGTACTCGTGCATGTATGTGTACATATGTATGCAGTCGTGGAGTAGTAAAAAGCTCCCATTGTTGACTATTGCGCCAAAAGTGCAAACACAAACACAGACATACATAAGCGCAGTGTCAATTGCTGTGATGATGGCAGGGGAGGCAGGCTACGGGGCGTGGCGCTGCAGTCTCTGTCAGCGTCAGCGTCTGTGTCAGCGTCAGCGTTGTCATTCTACATATGTATGTATGTATGTATGTAGCATTTGACGACCTCGTGGCGTGGGCGAGGGCGTGGCAGTAGGCGAGGGTTAAGCACGTAATATTCTCCCTTCTTTTCTGTTTGTGTGAATATGTATGTATGTGTATGTAAAATGTCTGCGTGTGTGTGTGCCGTTTGGCTATGCGATGGGCTGAAAGCAAAAGTGACCGTTAGCCGGTGTCTGGCTGTGTGTGTGTGTGTGTGTATGTGGTGTTGCTCTTGCGACTGCCCAAAAATGCAGACAGAACTAATTGCAACTTGCACGACCTACATCAAGAAGGGGCGTAGCCGGGCAAATGGCTGTGTGGAGGAGTGCTGCGGGGGCTATATACATGCATGTATGTATGTATGTATGTATGTATGTATATTAAAGATCTCCTGTCTCTATATTGATTTTCAAGATGTTTGCTTAGATTCTTTCATACTCTGTACAATATTGAAGCTACAATAGGGTATAGTGCAAATGTGCAAATATATTTTAACGTCGTTTTGTTGGCTCCACTCGGTTTTATTGTGTTTTTATTTTTATTATTTTTGGCCACGCCCAGTGGAAAACATCGTAGGCTTAGTTTTACTTGTGTTCTTTTCGATAGTCATCTTGCACACACACACACACACACACACACACACACACACACACACGCACACACAGAGGCAGACTATGTGTTTGGCTGATATAACTGCTACGGGGCGAATTGCCTAAATTTATAATTTGACATTTATGCATTTTTTATGATTATTTATTACGTTAATTTTTGATTAAAACTGAAGTCTGCTCGCCGGGCATACCCAGCCCCCTCGCTGCCCGCTCACCCGTCCGCCGTCCCCTGTCGCGCCTTGAAGCATGGTTACGTCCCTTTTCCCCTCCAGTTGTATCTCAATTAATGTGCGACATTTTTACGGCTTGTTTGGGGAAGAAGTGAAGTTCACGATCTTGAAACTGAACACGAACTGGAATGGAAGCAAGGCAGAATGTTAACACAAATTATAATTTATTGCAATTCATGAATATACCCTGTACTTTAAGGTGACTATTACATCTATTACATCCTGTAAGGAGCGCAGGCACTGCTTGGGATGCAGGGTATCGCCTAGTCGAGCAGTTTCTAAGGAACCTTTCATTAATACAAAATCGCATTGCCAATTTCTAATAGAAAACTCCAATCTTAGAGCAGGAATATCTAGAGGAATGCCTAATGGCATAGCTGGAGAAACTACTCAAGATCCAATATATGTCTATATATATATATATATAAATGACATATATATGGCTTCCGCATAGAAACACAGACACTTCTGAACGTTGATTAAGAAAATATTTGTCTGTCTACCGTGAGACCTTGTAGCATGCACCTATCTCTATAATATACTCTCTATAAATATTCTTGGGGTATCTACAAAAGGCGTTGCCAAGACATAATCAGTATGTTGTATAGCAATACAGTGCTCTAAATTCTATTCATATTTGTTAGGTAGTATTGGTATAACAAACATTATCAGGCATTAGAAATTGAATGTACTTACTTAGTTTTCACTACGTGCATTCGATACCCTAACAGACAATCGGAGCCAATCCTTGAATGGAATATTGATTGATTGATTAATGTGTGAAGGAGCTATATAAGTAGATTTATATATATGTCTATGGTGTCGGTCTAAAACAATATTTAATCAGAGTTGATCCTTAATAACATTTTCCTATTTATTCACATTTTTAAAGTCTATTAGATATTAGTTGAGTTCGCACTTAATTAAAAATATTTCTGTAATGGAATCTAATTGTACTCCAATTCTTATTTGTAATTTTCTATTTATTATACCCAGAATCATCGTCACGAAAAACCTTTTTGGTTTTTTCCGATATCTTTAACAAGCCCAACAATTACGACCTCCAATGTACTCTTCAAATATAAGCAAATCTTTGCCCTATATGGGAACATTCGCTGGAAAAGGAGATTTACATTTAAAACACTTTCAGATATTGAAACATATGTATGTACATCCGCACATCCGCAATGTATCCGCAAGGGTATTCAATCTTCGGCGACTTCTCGCCTCTTTTCACGCTTTGATTTAGTTTTGCCGAGTTACATCTTTTGTATTATGATAAAATGTGTCTGTAAATAACTTTTTAAACTTTTTGCGCAAGTTATATACTTGAGACTACATACCCTGTAAGAGAACATTTTTCATTGAAGTCCCAATTCATTTTGGTTTTTGTTTTTGTTTGTGTTTTTTTGTATTAAGTCGTTCGAACTGTCAAATGTGAAAATTGTCAGCTGTGCAGTGTCAGATAAATTGAATCCCTGAGCAGTTGTTGATGCCGTTTACGTTGTGCCTTTTATGTCCAACTCGATCCATTTTGGCCATTAGGAAAAGTTGTACTTTCCTTTCATCGCCAGACAGGGGGCAACTTGTGCAAACTACAAATAAAATAAAACTAAAGTGCAAATGTAAGAAAGCCTGAGAATATACTTATTATATTTTAAATCTGATATTATTAGGTTGATTTTCGTTTGAAGTGATTTAATGCCCAACATTAAATACTAAATTTGTGTTCTTATGAACACGACCAAATGAATCACGCATTCATTTTTATGCAGACTTATTCGTATTTATATATACAGTGTATATATATTTTGATACTCACTTTACTCATACATACTCTGTTGACTATTTCCAAGATATCGCTATAGTACTTAATTATACTCTATATAATTATACAAAGATGTTCCCTTAAATGTTGTCATACATTTTTCCAAAATCGGCAGTAGCCGACTGCATAATACCCTTTCACGGCACTTTAAAGCAGACTAACCGCCAAATTTATTAAGAATCGCAGGATTAGAGGAGCTAATCCAATATACCCGTATCCACTGCGTCAACAGAGTATACAAATCTCACTTATCGATTGGCACAGTCACATATTGTTGATATTTAATATATATGCATATATATGCACATATATACCGTATAGTTGTATGTACTTAATCTGTTCGTTAGTCAATGTGTAAACAACAACGAGGACAGTTTTCAGTTTCCATTCGCTTTTCCTATGTTTTTCTTTCGCTGTTAATGATGCACAACCCGATGACAATTCGATTTGTGCTCGAGCTTGATTCATGTTTCTGACTCCGATTCCGATTCCGATTCGATTCCAATATGCGCCGGCATTCGATATGTCGTCTAATTCCAATTTGTTTACTTGTCGAGCTTGTTGTTGTTGTTGTTGTTGTTGCTTTTCCTGTGTAATGTATTCTGTTTGTTTTTTTTTCTCGCTGGCTCGTTTTGTTTATATTCTTGTTGCTGTGAGCTTTTTATTATTATTTAATTCTTTTCGTTTTTTTTTTCCATTTTAATTGCAGTTGCAGTTGCTGGCGTAGTGCACTTTGCCCTCGTCTCTGTCTCGGTCTTGTCTCCATCCCTATCTCTATCTCTCCGTCTCCCTTGCTCCTGCTGCTTGTGTGCGTTTTGCAAATTGAGATGGCTGCAAATGTCAGCACATGCCGGACGTTATACTATCCGTCGGCATACCCAACAGACAGGATGCCCTCGCGGGGTATATTATTGGCGCCTTCGACAAAGGCTTCAATTCGATTTAAATAAAAATATAATATTCATAGGAACACATAATTATTTTTTGGATCTTTCCAGTTGAGCACAAATAGGTAAAGCATTTATTTTATTCTATCTTTTATTGTTATTATTATAAATTATTGTTGCAGCAACCTGTGCATTGATTTAGAAAACACTCATTAGTATTCCGAATACTTCCCTCATGCATTTCAAATATTTACAGCAGTAAAATATATATTAGCATAAATTAGTTATGTAGTTACTTTAAGAATTTGTAACACATCAATTGGAAAATAGTCGAAACCAGTCCAAACTGAGTAGCAGTAAAATATCTGAATACGTTTGGAAATACGTTAAGAAATATCAGTGCATTCAATACCCTGCTAAGTAATTTACAGGGTATATCGCTTGTTGTTTATGGTTTGTTTCAGACTCGCGTATATCAATGCTTGGCTCTGTTCGCTCGCTTTGCCTTATCAGCATTAAATGTGGGAACTAACCTGGCTGTTTGCGGCTGGGCAACGGGGCGTGGCGCCGCCTCTTTTAAAAGAAGTCTGAAATTTAATGCATTGACATTTGCGTTTGCGTGCACTGCCCAAAACCAACTCAACGATCTAGCGACGCGTGAGCAAAGAAGAGGAGCGCGACTAGGAGATACCCCATGCTGGGATCCCGTACTAGACTACTTTCTACTTTCTTCTCATCATGATATATGTACTTGTATGTACATATATACACAAGAGCCAGCAGCGGTGAAACCGCAAACTTTACTGTGCTATTTTCTTCTTTCCTTTCTTGATCAAGGTCGGTTCTTATAGTCCGATCTTAAAGAACTTTTCAAGGGGTTTCATATGGCATACACAAGTAAGTTTTTTTTAAATTTCGAAATATTCTGAATTTGTATAGTCACATTAAGAATCTCCAGTCTATGTTTAAATCGAGAATGTATATTTCAAGCTTAAAGAATCAAACTCTTTCAGTTTCCGAGATCGACGAGTTCCCGCCGACAAATATATACACTTTATGGGTTCGGAGATGATTTCTTCTACGTGTTACATACGTAGACTCAGACTGTCCAGAGTATAAAAGTAACGAAAAAGCAAGATACTGCACATAAGGAAGAGATGGCTGAACGTTGCCACCTGGCACCGAAATAGAACTGATAAGTGGACCCACTACCCCCGCCGCTCTCCCCTCTGGCGCTTATGCGGCTTTAATTAGCACTGCACGTAGCTGCCATTGTTAGAAATACTGCGATGCACACGATTTCATTAATGGCAACGGGGTCTGCACTCGACTCGTTACTCGCCACTCGCCACTCGCCGCTCGCCACTCGCCGCTCGCTAATCTTCCGCCAGGTGATTCGGACTGAACGGCACGTATGTGAATGCTTCATTGCCCAGCCGCCACACTAACTGGCAGCACTGCAATAAGCTCAGGTACAGTTATGCACGGTTACGGGCAGTTAAACTGTCTGGCAACGCATTGTAATGTTCATATTTTGCATATCGTACTTATGCTTATACTCTGTTTACGAAGCGAAATGAGTATATTGGATTGGTGCAAAGGCTGCAGACATACTCGTTTCTATTGTATATATAAAGTGCTATGTTTATTCGATCTATATCTATATCTTTTAAAGTTTAAGAACTAGATTCGGCAAATATAAAATGAAAACTACTAACGAGCTAATCTAATTATCGATGCAAAAGTATTTAGACAACGATATCTCTTGATAAATTTGTTGAGTAACCCATTCCATGGTGTTACTGGACTATGGTAGGGTATTACACAGCCGTGTACACCCAACTGCAATATTCTTATGTGTTTATAAATATGCTAATGCGGAACCAGCACACCCGCAGCTGCAGTTGTCACTAGCTTTTATAATGCACAATATTTATATGCAAATATCTGACACATTGACCGGATTTGGTTCAACTCGCCCGATAATAGCTATAAGCTAGTAGTTTATGTGACCCCCCCTCCTCCTCCTCCTCCTCCCCATACAGAGGCAATAACCTTTACGTATTCGCATTCATTTTTGTACATAGAGATGGTCAAATATTAGGTAATGCATCCAGGGACTTTACCATTTTTCTTTTTCATTGGTTTCAAATGATTTGTGACAAGCGATTCTCTTAACCCGACTCCCAAAACCCTTTGCAAAAGTATAAAATTATGTCACAATTATGTTGGGTATTTGCTCGAATAAAGAATCCAGATCCTGAGCTTCACATTGATTGTTGGAATGCGATATACGCAATTGAGGGTAACGATGCTATAGATACTACACTAATGTATATCTAATGGTTCTCAAATAGAACCGCTTTAATTTTCTTAGCAAATATGGAGCAATTTTTCAGACATTTAAGAAATATAGAAAGTCAAGTGCAATATGGACTTTTGAAAGGGATCAAAAAAAGTACATTTATGTACATATATTAACATTTTTAGTTAAGAAATTTATGCTGAAAATATTGTGTCTCTCTTTCTTTTGAAAGTAACGTTTTTTTTTTTTTAATTTTTGATTAATTTAAGTATTTTATTCTGTACATATCCAAAAATACTTTCGTCTTTAACTAAATATAAGAGTCACATACATATCGTTTACATGTTAATTTTGTTAATTAATCTACAGAGCGGATCTAACTTACAATTAATCTGAAAAACATATTATGAAGCCGGGCACCCCATTGGGCGGACATTTCCCGATTTCCCGATTTCTCGATTTCCCGTGTTGTGGTAAGTCCAAAAAAGTTCTATGTATTGTAGCATCGTTCACTTATTGATTTAGCGAAAGGTGTTGAAATTGGGGAAAAGGCATTTTTATTTGTCCTGCGCCTAGAAATAGCATTGACAGAGTTGCCTTTGATTGGATTTCGATATTTGATTTATCTATTGATTTACTGACGATATCGATAACATATCGATATTTCTAGTCATAATTTCGCTTGGTATTCAAGGATATTGCAGCAGGCATAAATCAATTTCGGATTTGTCGGCGAATATTTGTAATCTTCATTTTTGGAAAAGTATTCTTATTAAGAGTGATTGCTATGCAACCAATTCAATCGACTAACCAACAAATAATATTCTTCGATAATTTGAGCTGTAATCGATTTCCAAGAGCGACAAAGAGCAGCTGCGATTGGACTGGGACTGAGCGAACGCGGCTTCCACTTGTTGCCACTCGAAACAGAAAAGCAAATTTGCAATTAGCCAACAGCCTTTGAGCTATAATAGACAGCTCGTTTTCGCTGCTGCGCTATTTGTTGTGTCTCCCATATCAACGGGCTGGGCAACAACAACTGAAACAGATGCCAAAGTCAAGTTCATATTTCAATTTCAAGGTTTTGGGTAAACATTTGCTAATAAGTAAATACAGCGAAATATCAGCAATACAGGTAAACTGCAAAGTGTGTAAAAAAATATAAATAAACAAATAGAAAGCAAATGAAAATGAAAACTGAAAGCTGAAAAAGTAAACAGCAACAAATGACGGAAACACAACGACAGCAACCACAAGAACAACAAAAATAAAGCCATGTTTCCCTCTCAAATTGATTAAGTTCCTTGTAAAACAGTCATTAAAAAAGTCAATTGTTGACTCTATGTAGATTATCCAAGCCCTAATATCAGATACTAGGCGTAACTGTGACCATCAAAAGTCGGCTTTCGGATGCGAGATAACATTTCAGAACAAGAAATACCTCATTTGGTATGGTGTGATATTAAGCTAGATGTAAAGAATTCGATATGCTATTTTTAGTACTTGCAGGTTTTTATTTACCCTACCCTTTGGATATGATGCCTTTAGTTCTTAAAGTGGTTTCATTTACCACAACCATTTGGTTTGCATTGAGTTCATATTAAGTTCTCCGACCCACTTTGAATAGTCCCTAACGTAGCTCTTAGGTGAGGTTACAGGGTATATATTCCTATGGATAGTTCTTAAGGGGGTTTTCATTTACTACAACCATTTGGTTTATATTGAGTCCATATTAAATTCTCCGTCCCACTTTGAATAGACCCTAACGTAGTTCAATAGGTTGTACAGCTTATCAGATTGAGGTAGGCTCATTTGTGCGGTTGCAGGGTATCTCCCGGTCGTATACTATCGACAAAAGCCTATCCATAGTTTTCTGTTTATTACGAGTATTTTTTATATGTGTTTATTTTGCTGTCGTCTTTTATTTGGTCGTATTTGAACTAAGCCTTTACGAATTTATGAATAGGCAATAATTTACAACTCTACTCCAGATATAGAGCGTGTGAGCCATAACTGCGATACGACTTCATATATGTATATGTGCATATATATATATATATATGTATGTATGTTTGTATGTATGAACACATGCCTTAACATATTTGAACGATCAGGGCTTCGCATGTTCCCCAAGTTCGTGGAAATCTAGAAATCGCCTGGCGCCAATTCTTAACTATTCGTTATAATCATATTGCAGTCGCTAAACAAGCGAACCGATTCACAGCGTTGAATGTTATAAGTGAGAACTTAGTATTTTCCTAATTAAGTTGAAGTTTCTTGGAACCAAAGTCGGCTCAAGTGCCTGGGGGGATTCTCTCAGGTGCGCCGACCACAATATATTAGATAGATACATATGTATATTATAGATAGATCAATAGACGATTCGGTTTACATAATTAAATTTCCCCCTAAACGCTTAGTCATTGTTTTTATTTGTGGCAACTGCATTCATGGAATGAATAATCAGTTGAACATTCCGGATTTGTATGATGTATTCAAGGCAACAACCTATTTGCCCAATCTACAACTCAATAAACGAGAGGAAGTCGCTGTGTACTTAGAGTTTAAATAAACTGAAGTGTGCGTAGCGGGGTGTGGATGGGGGCGGGGGTGGAAGGGAGGTGCTGTTTAAGTCACACGTGTGCATCGTTTATTGAACTTTGAATCGATTACAACTTATTTGCATAAGTCGGGAATTCGTTAATATAATGAAATGCACTATTGATAATAAATAGCAAAGTTAACTGGAGAAAATACTAAATCAAGCATTAAATAACAATTCAATTTTGCATAACGACATTTTAACATCATTAATATTATTATTATAATTAGTTTATTATTATTTCTATTATTATTATTTCATGCTGGTTTTGGCGACCTTTCCATTTTTATATATTTAATTAACTGGCTCGCGGTCCGGCGCTTAATTTATTTAAATTAAAATGAAAACAATATTGTTTTAAGAATATTTGTTCAATTTTGATTTTAATAAAATAAAGTCCGGACCTCGGAACAGCTAATTAATTATTTTATATTAATACAAGTATTAGTTTTATTATTACTTTTGTGTCTATTGCATAAACATAGCTACAAACTATCAGCTTAACTAGCTGTCTCTAATCTGGGACTCGCACCGAGTTGCTAAAGAATTTTAAAATATATCTTACAAATATAGAGCCAAACATGTATGTGTGTTCATACATTTCTTTATGAAGCTCTTTTTTGTGATTACTTGCTTACCACTTACGAAAACGAAACTGAATTTGAGCAAGATAAAAGATTTCTTAACGGACCAGTGTAGGTAAAGACCTTCCGCTTTCTTAGTGTTTCCAAAATTATCAACAATACAACACTGGGAAAATTAACAGATGACAACTTCAAGACCCAAATTACATTATATAATGCCAGTTTTTAGGAAAGTGATCCACGTTGCAAGGATAGATCGCTGGAGGAGACAGGCCTGGTTGAGAAGGAGTAGTAGCTTGACTATGCTATGGGAGTTTCACATTTTACGTATCATACAGTGAAAACTGCCTTGGGCGAACAGCGACAGTCGGGGAATTTTTGACCGCTCTCGGAGCATCCGCATCTAGGAGAGGCATCGTATCCGTATAGGTATAGGTAATATTGTAAAATTGTATTATTTTTATATAATTTAATAGCTATACATGAATGGTACTAAACCTTAGAACGAACTCTTGAAGATAATTTAATATTAGAGCTTAATTCATTTCAATCTTTTGCATTATTGTACCCTGAACTCATTAAAAATTGTTAAACAGGGTATATTGTATTTGTGCAAATGTATGTAACAGGCAGAAGGATGCTTCTCCGACCCCATAAAGTATATATATTCTTGATCAGCATAAATAGCCGAGTCGATCTAGCCATGTCCGTCTGTCTGTCTGCCCGTCTGTCCGTATGTATGAACGCAAGGATATCAGAACCTGTAAGAGCTAGAGAAATTTTAGCTGTAGGTCCTCCTAATGCCCGCGCAGATCGAGTTTGTTTCCGATATTGGATATCTTGCCCCGTTTAGAAGTAATCGATAAAAATCGATATTGAAATCCTGTTTTTTGAGCAATTTCGGCAAAGAAAATGAGCTAGAGTCACCAAACTTGACATGACATCTTGACATCTAGAATAGTATATATATATCAAGTATCTTTCATTTTATACCTATCGCCACCTCCCCGCTGCCACCGCAAAGCTATAAATCAAGCTAATTATCCAGCTTGTATTGCTGATCAATTTAAGCCGCAATTTATATGCAATTGAATTTTTGAGAATACACAAATATTTTTTATTCTATTCTACAATAAGATGTACTGTCGAAAATTTCATTAAGATCGGTTAAGAAACACAAAAGTTATGTGCGCACGTGTTATTTATATGCAATTGAATTTTTGAGAATACACAAATATTCTTTATTCTATTCTACAATAAGATGTACTGTCGAAAATTTCATTAAGATCGGTTAAGAAACACAAAAGTTATGTGCGCACGTGTTAGCAGCATAGCTGCTGCGCAAATTTCAAGAATTTCTTTATACATGTACACACACACACATTCATGCGTGTTTTCTTTGAATTCTATCAACAGGATTGCAGCTGTATTTGGTGTTGGTTCAGGGTATCCCCTAGTCGGGAGCTCCCGACTAGAACCTCTTGTTAAAATTTAACTTTGTCAATACTTGTCATAGTATTCCTTGTAATCCAGAACGAATCAAAATGAATCGTACTGATGAAAAAGTTAAGAGGCAAAAACGAAAATTAAATAAATTTAGTTCGATTGGACTCGATTTTAAAACGTTGCGTTTTCTTTCTTACTTATATGGGCTCTTCTTATATATTTTTGAATTATATTATTTTAAAACTGTTTTGCTTTGCTTTGAAAATTGTAAGTCTTCCTTTTTGTCTTCTCGGTATATCAATAGAAATGTCTCTGATTGCTGGTCTATGATAGGTAGGCTTTATAGAACTGGGTAAACAGGGTACAATTAGCCCAGGTCGGAGCTGTATTTATAGCTGTGTATATATGTATATATATATATATAATTAGATGTGCGTCGATCGAAGCCGATTGTGTCCCGTCTAATGACAGGTCAGGTATTTAGTTATCAATGGCGTGCGATTACCTTAGTATCAGGCTTATCAGCTACTCTTTTAACGCATCCACTGTTCATAACATCGTGTCACAAAATGTGCCCCAATGACAGAAACAACAACAACAACAACAACAATATCAACAAGAGCAGCAGCAGCAACATTTGATTCAGCGTATTGGCTTCTTATCAGCTGGGCGGGGTCATGCCCGTGTGTGAGCTGAACCTGTCAAACGATCGACGATGACAACAGCAACAACAACAACAACAACAACAGCAACAACAACAACAACAAGCAAGCGCAATTAATTTTAATTAGGTTAAATTTCGTCTTTTTCAGTCTCACATTCTTTTGTTGGGCGACAACTAAGTTGGCCCGATTCTCGATTATTTTCCTTAGTTTTTTTTCTTCGATTTTTGTTTTACTCATTTTGCGAATGGCTCTTATCAAAATTAGGTCAACTTTTCGTGATTAGTTTTTGAAATTGCTGCCCATTTAGCGGCTGATAAGCGTCGTCGACGTCGATGTTATCAGCTGGTCACGGAATCAAATCAGTTTTATAAATACGTTTATATTTGGCTCCATTCTCAAGGGCTTGCGTGTGACAATAAAAGTAAATGAATTAACAAATCGAACTTCAAGTGAATTTTGCCACCTTGCAAAAATGTCGCCAATTGGTTTTTTCTTCATATTTTCTTTTTTATATCTTTCCAAAGTTCTGTCAATAAAATCTTTGAAGCGTGTTGCTTGTTAGCTTTGATTGTGTAGAAACTCTTGTGCATTTCTATAATTAGGCCCTGAACCCATTGAAAATGGCCGAAAAGGATATGATGTTTTTGCCGAAATCTATGTAACAAGCAGAAGAACAGGCGTACCTATATATAGTATGTATATTATTGATCGGAACGACAAGCTGAGTCCTTTGGCCGTCTGCCCGTCCACATGTATCTACTCGTCGAGCGCGACGTTTGTAGTTTTATTAGATACCCATTTACCTATTTTCAAGATATAGACAAATGTCGAATAACTTGGACGTTACAAGAGCTAGATACACAAGCTCGAATAGTATCTGCGATGTATAGATACCCCTACATAGATACCCCCATTCATGCACCCCTCCCGTTCAATAGGGTAAGAGAGCCTAGCGCTTTGCTCTATATACACACGTTTGCCATATTTAGGTCTTGAACATTTCATTATCATTGGACTATCACGAATGCATTCCCAAAGTGTAAAAAAGAAATCTGATCCTAGTAGGGTAGACTATTGCTTGTTGTTATATAGTAGAATTGATTTCGCTCTATTATCAGATAATAGGGACTTCCTGCTCATAAATCCAGCGTAAGCTGGTAAAAACCAGAGATTATCCTAACCTTAACTTTCCTTCATCGAAGAGCAAATTTCGTAATGGAGTATAGTAAAGGTACTGTTTGAGATAGAAATGACAATTGGGGAGTATAAGCATAATAAAGCTTGTGACCCTACACTGAAAAAAAAACGTACTATGCAGCACAGCTGAGCACAGGGAAAACACTTGTGATAAACTTAATTCTCAATGGAATGTGTTAGTAGTTCGAATATGGAACATTTGTATTGTAGGTGGCTCGCTCTTAGGTTGAGCTCTCGGTTTCGCGATATCTTAAAAAACATATGTTTAATTTATTTCAAATTGTTTGACTTGCAAAGTGTAAGCCAGCAGCAGGGAAACAAACGTCATAGAACCAGAAAGAAAAGGAAGTTAAACTTTGATATGCAATAATTTTAATATACTTTCGTCATATGCCAATGACAGCTTTATGTTCCAATCATCGGATCGTGGTTTTATCTAAAACAGTTAAGCTATTGTTCGAGCAATCGTTCCTTATTGTGGCTGTAAAACAAAGTTAATAAAAATGTTAATTTAACGAAATAAAGTTTTATGATATAAACGATGCGAAATTATACATTGTACAATCGATCCGAATGGAACAGACCGTGGAATAGATGGGCTATATAAAAAAATATGTATCGTTTATCATTTCATGGGAATAGGAATCAATAGGCATATTTGTCTATTATTTGAACAAGTTACTTAGTTTAAAAAGTCTGTTCACAGTTCCGTTTTTGTCGAGTAGTTCGCATTGCTGATTTCTCAGTGCGTCTGGCGTAGCTATCTATTCAACTTGAATGATCGCTATGCTGGTTCGCTTGTTGCCAACCCAAGCTGCTCTTAACTATAGTTCTTATCAGCTAGGTGTGCGTGTGCATATGTGTGTGTGTGTGTGTATAGTACTTTCGTCACACGCATTCCGCACACACTTCAAATTGTTTAATAGCTGCGTGTGCGATACGAAAACATTCCGCTAAGCAGCTTAAACAGCCAGGTACTCCTCACTGACAATGGGTATGAGGAAAAAGTTTGACTTTCGGCTATCGCAAAGTGCAGAGTCATGATCACGACATGATCAGTACGACATTCTATATATATACTAATTATATACGCAATGTAAATAGTGTCTTTAATGAGCTCTACGCTAATCGCTTGTCACCAGCTATTTCCCAAATTATCAGCTCGCTATCATTTTTTTTTTTTAGCATTGATTACACGTGCCAAGCTACGCAGAATTCAAATTTAAAAATCGTGTTACTCATACGCCGCGTTGTCAGCTACTTTATGGGCCTTACGCAAAATCTACACACATGACTGTGTAGAACCTCTCCGTGTGTGTGAAAAATTTATAAAGTAATCTAGACATGATAATTTTTGAAAAGAAATTAACTCGTAAGTGGAGCCGCTTGGCGAGGGGCTTGGAGGGGCCAAGAGAAGCCGCCCAAGCTGCTTGCGTAAATATTTGAAGTTGATTAGGAAATGCGTTTGCCCAGAAGTCAGATCTGAGAGCTAAGATTACAAATCTTAAATGAAAGAGAAAAATCTCAACTTGACTTGCCCCTGATGCAATACTCCGTCCAGACAAGCATGTACCTATTCTAATCTATAAATATTAGACATTATTATTATAAGTATGGGACAGAATTCACACAATTCAGCTTATCTCGATGCCCTGGACTGCAAATGGATGAAAAGTGTATAATTTCTTTGTGCAAAGCTAGGTATCAGCCAGAAGGAGGCATTTGCGAGCGCATAAATTATATATACATATACTATATAATTACGGTTGAGCTATGCCTGACTCTCTGTCCATGCCTCGATTTCAGAGACTATAGGAGATTGAAGCTCCTCCTAATGCCTGCATAGATCAAATTTACTTTTAATCATCGATAACTTTTTCCGTTTCCATAAAATCGATAAGAATCGATATCTAAATTCTGTTCTTTGTAGCTGGTATGAGCTGGAGACATCAAATTTGAAATATAGGCTCTCACATGATATGTTAACCCAGATTACGTATCTTTTTTGATGCTTAGCCTTGGGCCTTAGTATTGACATGCATCCGTATGCCATACTTGTATCCTGATATACCAGATTGACGGTATCTCCTAGTCGGTCTATCCCGACCAAAGTACTTTTAGTTGTTAAACCATAATGCAGATGATAGACTGATTTGTGCCCATGAAATTAAAATAGTATTTGCATTTGTTTTGGATTTTGATAAACTATACATAGAGTTATGTCAACATGATCTCTTGATAAGAGCTGGTAGGGTCCTATTTGGCGTAACATTAGCAAGGTTAATCATAAGATTGCCATGGACTTTCTCACGGAAATACTTTTGAAAGTAATCGTGACAAAATAGAATATAACAAATATAACACGTGTAAACAAGGAGGTGTATTCATATGTGACTGATGTGGCCCTGCAAGTAAGTTGCCCGATTTTATTGACTGTTTAATCTGGCGGTGCTTGGCTTTTAATATTCATATGGAATGGTGATATGCGATAAGTGATAAGCTCCTTGGCGCCGAACAGTTGTACGTAGTATGACTGGACGATAGTTTCAAGTGCCACAGGCCCGCCCATCGCCATATTAGGCAATTCGCGCAGATTTAATTGACTGTCGGATGTCGGATATCGGCTGTCAGTGCGTGTGTGGGAAACAGCTGGAGATCAAGGTCGGATGGCTGGGTAAATGTTTTCCATGTTCGAGACTCTTTTCACACATTACATTTTGATCTATTAACGGCCGCGGCTAATTGATATGTTGAAACTACAGATCTCGAAAATGAAACACACCAACTAATGGCCAGAAATTTGCTATTGAAAGCCAAATAGATTGAGAGATTATTGCTTGAGATTTCCAACTCGTCGTGTTCCCATTATTGTAATTGTTGATTAAAAAAACGATGTTTTCCTATTTTTTATTTTTTTTCTATATTTATTATTTATTAATAATATGCCCTAGACGAGAATTACAGCGACATACACATATACGAGTGTTTGTCGAGCTTGTCTCTCTATCTGTCCATTTGTTAGTGGCCCATTACTATTGCTCTTCCCTCCATATACCCTGTACATAAATAGGGGCAAAAAAAAGGTGTCATGAGGTTTTGTGAAAATATATGTAGTATCCAAAAGTAATTAATGTTTTAATTATATTTATTATAAATTACCAATAATACTTTATAGTTATTATTATTTGATTTAATTTGATAATGTTTAATACTTAAAGCCAGTTTCTAAAATTGAAAACCAATAATAAAAACAGAAAATCATAAATGAAAAAATGCAAATATTGTATTGCATATGTTTACATGCAGAGTACGGGGTATTTGCAAGTCAAGCCTTCTTTCTCGCTCTTAAAGTGCTTTGTGTGTGTGTTGTTGCTTTTTGAAAATCTGTAGCTGTCAATGGGACTAATGGACGCACACATCGATTTGTAATTCAAATCGAATTTTACCAGGCGACTTTCAATTGTTTCTAAAGTGGCTCATTGTAGCGCCATGGGGCAGATAAGCCCCGCGACCCGATGCGACCCGCCCCTGCGATTCATGGGCAAAGTCATAAGAGTTGTTGTCTATTGGATTTACCGACAGACCTTATCAGCTTAAGCGAGAAATACAGCAAATACCTACACACAAAACTATGCTATTTGTACTCTATTTTAACGGAGATATACCCTTACCCGCAAAAAATGTTTCCATCATAGTACAAAGTATCAAAATAATAAAAATATGTGCACTTGGCGAGAAGTTCATCCATAAGCTAAGACTTATTCAAACAAGTCTCTTTTTTTTAAGGTTGTTTTTATAAGACTTCCTATAATATGTTTGAGTGTTGAGTTGAGCTTTGAGCTATGACGCCCCAAATATCGATTCCGTACAATCATATTTTTAAATAACATATCTTAAGAAGACGGACTCAATTTTGATTATGGGCGCAATAAACTCTTTATAAAACCTTAAGATGTTCCATATTGTGACATCTTTTAACGAAAAGAATAATCCTCTCCTTTTCGAAAAATTCCATTTTCGTAGCCATCAAAGAGAGGAGGTCACATATGATAGCGCTAGATGTGTGGGGGCAGGGGCAATCTGATATAAACAGAACGACTATGTCATTATCATATGTAGCTATACGTGAGCAGGTTTTAACTGGAACACTCATGTCACATGTATATAAGCTGTCCAGGGTAGGACTCAGGACGCTTCCATGTGGATATCCGGCCTTGATGCATCTGTCAGTAAGCCAGAATTTTAGCATCAGATAAATTGGCGAGAGAATGAATGCTACGCTCTCTGTCTGTTTATTGTCGAAAAAACCAACTCGCAATGTTTTTTTGTCCTCGGCGCTGTCAATTATAACGTTGATTAGCCTGTTTAGTTGCTCTGGAGTTTAGAGTGCCAAACGAAATCCGAATTAAGAATTCCATATTGTGGTCAACTCAACGTAAGTCTCTAGCAACCTATACTATAAAATTCTTTCGAATACTTTGGCAACTGTCGGAAAGCGACAGAGAGGCGATGACTCTCTACCCTGTTTGGTTTCAGAATCATAGCAAAGTCTCTGGATAGGTTTAATCTTCTAGTGGGACGATTATGTGGCCAGCAATACCAGAGTTAGGAGTATGCAGCTTAAAATAATAAAATTCGAAATTCCTTCTACATTGTGGACTTGCCTTAACTCTCGACATAGAGATGCGAGTCCTTTGGGACAGTAATTGAATGTATTACATGAGGGATTTTTTATAGCTTCGAAAATTGCTCCAAGGACGTTTACAGCATCACGAATCGCTTGTTCTACAAATCACAACCACTCCCAACAAATCATCTAAAAGAAAGTAAGTTCCAACACTTTTGAATTCTTGAGCCTACAATGCCGCCTATTCAGTTCTGTGCTGAACTGAGCACATCCAACAGCCTCTCAGTTGCAGGCATTGATCAGCAATTTCTATACCCTGATCTTCATCTCATAAAGTAAATACACTCCTGTTCATTATTAAGATCAGAGTCCATCTTCCCTTATTCTTCTTTTTGTCCACTTAAGGATTTTGGTTTAACGCCAAAATGCGAGTAGAGCAATTGGTGGACGTATAGTTGCCGTGATCCATAAATCGAAAGTGGTTTAAATAGTCCTGCCGCCAAAACAGGGTGGAAGACATAGCCAAATAGTAGTCTTTAATGGATACCTGCGAAATGGATGGTCCAAGGGGGCGCTGATTGACGTTTAAATTAATCCTGTAATTATCAGGTATCATGAGATTCAAGAGCTCATCTTAAGCCCATTGACCTTAATGTCCGCTTGAAGATATCAAATTTGGTATGTAGGCTCTCGTGCGGTATAAACAGAGTATTTTACTTTTTTATAGTTTTGCTATTACATTGTAAAAACCTAATTTTAGGTATAGCTTTAAACTTTGGTACTTACACACATTTAGATACTTTATATATTCCTTACAATTTTCATAAAGATCGGTCAATAAACGCCGAAGTTATGCAAGAACGTATTTGCGGATGTGTTGATGAAGAAACATAGCCCAGACCCTATTGTCTTACAAATCAGTAAGTGTATATTAGCATATATTTATCAAAATATTAGCTAATCTCATTTGAGAACGAACTTCTCCAGGATATAGCACCGATAGGCATATTCGGACAAAATTTATTTAGTTTAGATAATAGGTAGATTTATATTTGAAAGATTTTGACAAAGATCCGGCTAGAACAGCGCAAATCAACAATTTGATCTTAGAGTGTATTTGTTATTCGTCGTGCTGCTGATAGTTGTCCTTTCTTCCGCTCTTCTATATTTATTACTTAATCAGTTCGTTCCGCTCGGCGATCGAGTTATACGCAATCCATGTAGTTATTTTAATATGTATGTAGGCATATGTATATATGTATGAATGTATGTTTATTTAACGTAGCGGATGATTGGGATTCGATTGTAGGACTTTGTTGTTAGGCAACAAATTGCAACAAATTGCTATAAATGATTATTCATAATATGTTATCGTTGTTTCCCAGTGCCAATTCAAGCAATGTATGTAAACACATAATGTGTATACATGAATATACAAATGAGTATACTATAAATACATGTCTACAAATTGCACATACGCCCCGTAAAAGCGCGCCAAACAGAAGGGGCAGAGCGTAGGGAGGACCTGGAAAGGGAAAGGGGTGGGCAGTAGCTGATAGTGAGCTGAGTTGATAGCATTTTGCCATTATATGAACTGTATAGACACATTATGATGCTCTCTATATCATTTACACTGGGCCAGCTCACCAGATGGTGACGTGGGCCCACGCATTTGGCATATTTCTTTTGGCCTCTTCACGCTTCAAGCAGATCGATTTCTATAGACGCTTTGTGGCAAAGTGGACGTCAAGCTGACGCACATCGTCTGCCAAGGTGGATGTGGTTGTGGTTGTTGCCAAGTCCGGCAATGAGTGTCCTAGCCAAACGCGTGTGACCCACTTTCCGTGATAATCGCTAAACGCAGCCAAAAAGCCCATAAATAAGATTTCCCATCAACGGGGACAGTCGGCGGCGCAGCCCATTAAATATGTCGCCGCCGCCGCCGTCAGCGACGATGCCCGAAACTGAAACTGAATAGCTTCCAAATGTTTGGCTACCTTTGAATATACTATGAATACTTATTCCCATTCCATGTTTAGTGCGTGGAAAAGGATTTGATGGCGTCTCACTTGCAATGGGGTTCTCCATTTATGGCCATGACAGCTTTCATTAAAATATAATATTTCAGAGAAATAATTAATTAATGCATTTATCAAATATATTTCCTATTTATATACAAATTTATTTTTTTGTTTTTTGAATTTTTTTTTAAGCATATCGCAACTATGTATGCGCTCTATACAAAGTTATTTTTGTTATCGCAATTGTAGTTGGCGGAATATTTGAATATTTCATGTGGGTTAGGATATAATTATTGCCATCTCGTGTGGATAACAAGTGCAACTTTGTGAGTATATATCGATTTACTGAGAGTGAGTGCATGAATGAATCAATGAATGATTATCAAACTCAATGATCCGACAGTATTTGCATAATACAATTGATGTGTGACCCAAAATACCGTTCGCCTCCGTTGAGGTTGATTAAAAACAAGCAAATTTAATGCACAATTATTTTTGCATGCATATAGTACATACATATATACATATGTATATCGTATAGTATATTTTCCGACTCGTAGTACTATAAAAATGTATGAATGTATATGAGGTGCTTTTTACTTACTAAATGCAAAAAAAAAACCAAGCGTCAAATGTTGCTGTTACGTGTTAAAAGGTCTCGCACGTGTAATTGATTCATAGACAAGCGTAACACACACTCACACACACACACACACACTCACAGGCACACAGGCAGACACTCACACACAGGCAAACACAAACACGGAAGTGAAATTCATTTGGTTACAATGTTGCGCGAAACTGCGTAAAAGATTTCAAATTCGCACATACGCTGCGAGCTGCGAGAATTTATGTATTTATTTCTGTGCAGTGTGTGGGATTCTATATACGTACATATATCCCTCTCTCTCTATATATACAACTCTTTGTCCTGACTGACTGAATGACTGATTGACTGGTTGATCATGATACACGTACGCTCAAACCGAAGCTGAAAGCTGTAGTTACACAGTTTGGGTTAATTCCACCCGCAAGTGTGGAAAAATCGCGGAAACTGGTTGTCTAAGTTGTGCTTCAATTTTTTCACGAAATGCACTTCTCTTTGAAGGAAAATGCGCGTCAAATGTTGTATAAACAAAAGTTACTTCTTCGGCTTCAAGCTTCACACAACGCAACTAAAATTGGCAGAAAACGTTGATTCCAATTTCCGATTCCTAATACGAAATAGAAAATTTCTTTGAAAATATACGTTTATTTTGAGTCGAGTAGACTTAATTTTTCCACGGGCAGGAAAATTTATCTAAATTTCTTGAACCGGGCAAGGCCGGGAAATACCAGCTAATTTATTTATATACATATATGTACATGTATGTGTATAACTGCGACACGAGCAGAAGGGGGCGTGGTACGGAATTTTTGGCTGGCATTAGATCGTGCATGTTTATAAAAATATCTGACCGCCTGTGCAAATTACGTGTTTATGCACAATGCAAACCATTTTTATTTGTATCATTAAAGTTAGCAAAAAGTTTCTTCCAGTGCGTAAGAATCAAGTTAACTGAATGATCCAGGCTTCTATGCGGTTACTCGGATAGTTTAATTTGGTTAGCGACACAAATGTGGTTCAGGATCTTTATATCATAAGTATTATATTCCTTCTTGGCTTATTTGCTTGCTGCTTATCTTGATACTCTCTCTTGATACCTAATTCGACACTTATTAACCATAATTTGGATTCTGCTTCTATGATGGCCATGGGAGGAGGTTGCCATCTATTTATGTTTCTTCGGAAGGTATCGATAGATTTCCACTTCGCTCGTAATAGTCAAAATGTCACTTCAAGCAAGTGTCACCTGGATGATATACATATAAACATAAGCATATACATACTTTTCTATTTTTAATTATATATGAATCATAATTATCAGTGTATATACAACTGTTTATTCTGATAGATTGATGGTGTGACTGATGTCAGAGCTTGAAGGCTTAAATACTTATGGAAGATACCGGAACATTAGGGAATTAGGTATATGTTTTTCATTCCATCTGGCTTCGGCACATTTTAGAATAGCGCACTTTGCATCCCGCTGGCTGCAAACCGTAGTATGGAGAGATTTAAGTATTTTCACGGGCGGGAAATGGGTGCAAAGTTTTATATTATTTATATATTTGTATACACATGTGTAGATCGCCACACTGCCTTCAAATTTTGATTTTGGCGATGGCGAGCTTTCGAAGCTTTACATATTTTGACGGCTAAAATTATGCAGTTGCTGCTTGTAAGTATGAAATATATAGTACCATATGGAACTTCGTATATATTTTTAAGGCTAATCGAATGGCCTTCAGATATTTTAACGATAGCTTTACATATGTCAGAAGTATTCAGTTGCATAAACTCAATTCGACAAGCATACTTGTCAACGCAGTACGTGTCAATTCTGTGAGTTTTGCCTAAATTTTTTATTTTTTAAATAATTAAATCTTAGCTAGACTTTGATGTGCATGTGTTAATAAACCTGTGTTTTGGTGTAATTTTAACATGTGCTCTACTTACGTCTGTTCTGCGGTAAATCATAAATTGAGGGTAAACTAAAACGAAAAAGCCAACATGGCTAACAACAATGCATCCAGCCTTGCAACGAGCTCCAAACATTCTCTTTCCGAGGGAATTGCAATTTGTGGCTACTTGCAGTTCCCGGCCATTTTCTGCATCTAATCAGCATTGCGCTCTTAACTCCTTAGTCCGAAATTCCCTCTAGTTCCCTTTCTGCTGAGCTTCTGGAAGCTCAGATGGTCTGGAGATTTTCCGGTATGGTTGAAAAGGAAGATACTAATAGGCTTCTGCAAGTCAGATGTAGGAATAACATTCGCATCCTCATAGCTGGTATCTCGCAGTCTGCTGCTATACAACTAGTCTCTGGCATCTTACCACTTGCTAAGAGAGAGAAGAAATTGCGAACTGGATCCTCAAAAACTCACACAAACATATTGATGATCTGCCATCTACTCCCTCGATCCCTATTACCTAATCGCTTTATTCCTTTCTGTGATGACGAGCTTGAAGACTGTTGGGATATACATAAGTAGCTTCAATGACAAGCTTGAAAGACTTCCAAGGAGTAGCGCTATCCAAGGAACCTCTATTAGCCGCTGCTTCAACAAGACAGCAAATCTGGAGCAGGAGCTGTCTGTTCCTCCTACTAACGAAACTGACCCCTCCAAAAGCTTGAGACCTATTCTCCTTTTGGCGCAACCGGGATATATGCCCTATCGTCGCTTGTCCAATGCAAACTTAATTCCTTAAATTGAAGGTTTTGTATGCCTGCAAATTATGATGGGCCCAGACATGGAAAAGTACGGGCTCTTTGTCTGCGAAAGAAAATAACGTAGAGCTCTTGGCAACCCAAGGAGGAGACCTCCTACCAATTTTCGTGGAGTTTCATGAAATTTTTTGCTGGGAATTGTCCACTTAAAAGATTGTTTTTATAAGAAAAGTGGCCGCATTAGGCGGAAAGAACGTCTAAGCACGTCCACAAAGGACATTTTGTTCGAAAAGGCAGCTACCCGTTAATAGTGCTTTCAACGTGCATAATAACTATATATTAAAGAGTTGACTTCCGTAATTTGTAAAAAGTCATTAAATTGGTTATTTCAGATACCGTCTGGAGTCACGAAAGTCCATTGAACTTGTTCGAACCGAGGCAAATAAAGGGACATCATTTTAAATAAGTTTGCTTCTTTGTTTCTGTATCTGTATCTGAATCTGTTGTTGTTGTTGTTGTTGTTGTTTTTTTTTTCTTTCCATAATGCACACACATAAATGGTATTTGCAGATTTTGAAGGCGGCTTTTAAATATGCAAGTGTATTTCATTTCCATGCATGACAGGCAGTTAAGTAACTCTCGCTTTTGGCGAAGCCAACGACTTTTTGATTATGTTCAAGCTCTTGTTCTTTCCCTCAGCTTTAAACCAAAAACAACCAAAAAATAAATATATACCCCTTTAATACCCTTGCAGAGAGTATTTAAATTTTGGCATGAAATGTGTTACGCACATAGAGAGACAGAGAGAGAGAAGTCCTTAACACTATAAAGTATATATACATTCGTGATCAGTATCACCTGCCGGGTAGAAAAAGGTTATAGTCGACATGGGTTTGCCAGTCTGTCTTTTGTAATTCTTCTTTATGCAAATAATTTTTTTAATTTTATAATTTTATTTCTTAAGATATCTTAATGAAACTTGTCATTTATGGGCCCCTATGCCCTATGCCCCTTATATAAGAGTCAAATCTTAACAACATCGGATTTCCCTGTATAGAGCTTTTTAGGAAGATCGGCCAAAAAGTTTTTGTATGGAAAACTTTAGTAAGGCGATATTTAAATGGACTTCTCTTGCAGAAGCAATCTGTCGTTTATTACCCTAAGTCATTTGTCTGCAAGGGTATTTAATCTTCGGCGTGCCATTCTCTGGTGATTTCTTTTTTTTTTTAGTTTAAAGCAGACATGCAGCCCACATCGGTTCATATCAACGGTCGGCCGATCGGTCGCTCGGTTGGTCGGCGGCGTCGTCATCATCATTTTTTATGTGGCAACTGTCATTAGCTTCCTTTTGCGCTGTTATTTATCTTGAAGTTGACTCTGGTGACGGCGTGCGACGGGAGACGGGAGACGGGCGCCGGGTAAGGGGGAGTCGACTGAGGCGGCGGCAACACTCAAATTGAAGCCAGAGACGCATAATTGCGAATTATCAGCATTTTACATTGACATTCTACGCATTTTTAATGACTTCTTTGGCCCAGAACCAACTCGACTCTGACTCTGACTCTGACTTCGACTCCGACTTCGACTTCGACCCCCAAGCAGTTTGCTAAATGTGCAAAATATTTTCCCTCATATTCTCTTTTTTCGTATTGCCCACTGCATATCCTGTCACAAAAAAAGAATGAATTTCAACTGTCTGGTGCATGCCAAGAGAGAGAGAGAGCTGCCTAATGCAGGAGGGGCCAGGAAAAAAAAAACTTAAATAACATCATTGGCATTTGACAGGCAGACGACGCGTCGTCGTCTTGCGCCCAGAACCGAGTCCATTTAAACACCCACCAGGCCCCTGCTGCACCTCCTCGCTCTGAACGTTCTAGGCAGCTTTAATTTTATGCAGCGTCAAAATTTTCGGTTACCCAACTCAAATGGATGTCCCTCGTTCCCCTTCCCGTTCACGTTCCCGTTCCAGCACTCGTTCGCGGTCCTGGTTCGCTGGAGATGAAGCATTTAAGACAATTTTGACACATTTTTGATTTGCTGTACAAATTTACATGAAGGGGGCCAGGATGTCCGTTAACTGCTCTGTCATGCTCTGTCAATGCAACTCTGCCGATTCATCATCAGACTGAATCTCAAGAGCTGGAACTAGTTCGTAGTTTTGTTCAAATACCGTTAATACTGTTGGGGGCAACTGTATATACCTCTGCATTTCATTCAGGTAGCAACTTGCCAGACAAGATATATATTTATATGGACTAGCGGCTATTTCTTTATTAAATTAAAGCATAAAATAATACAAATTATTTCTAGTTGCAGTCGCTGATATAAGCACTAAGGAAAGAATTAATTCCACCTGAAACATTCCTGACTACAGACAGTTTTGTTTTATTATTGAATGGATTTGATGATGTCCACATCCATCTTAATGACATCCATCTAAATGGGAGGCCAGATATATACATATAATAAATATGACAAGCTAAAATCAGTTTAAGTTGCTCCAAGATAAGCTTTGGATGATGTCTTATTTTATGTATGCGTGTTATTCGTCTTCCCAAACAAACTTCAATTACACAGATATTCGTTTGTATCAAAAGAATATATCAACATTTAATTATACTCTTAGTTTTAATATTGCAATTTAGTATTGTATTTTATCTCATTACAGTTGATTATTCAATGAGGTATTTGCAAAATTGTAAAACATTTCATGAGATGCTGTCGCCTTAAAATAAATACAAATAACAAATTGGCAAATAGAAAAGTTGTACAATTGAGCTAGACTAACAGATATCAGCCGAAATTGCACTGACATATTTCTTAAAATTTAATTATTCACTTTTTCCCTATTTAAAGCAGGTAAAATAATTAAAGTTTACTTTGAACCCCAATATCCTGCAAACAGAGTAAATTTTCTCTCTATCAAACGAACGATTTATACAAATTCTCCAAACTTTCTGTCAGTTATTCAGGACAGACGGTTTGTTATATTTAGATGTTATATTATTAATATTTAAGAATATGTTCTTCATTTGAAAGTTTATTTCTTCATTATCAATCAATACATTCCAAAATTCCAGACAAAATGAAAAAAGGTAACTCCCCTAGTCAGGAGTGCCGGGATTATATTTATTGACCCTGATGAAATTAGGAAAGATCAGAGCATGATACTCAAGAAACCATTTAAAGTCTGCTGATGCAAAGAGATATTTTATGTTTATATTTATGGAATGATAGTGCGACCTGCACAAGTGCAAGAAACTAACTATTATACGAAAATTCAAATGGCATTTCATCTTCTGCATAGTCCTAACCTTTACAATTATCGTAAACTGACTATAGTTGAGTTTTGATCACAAATGCCACAGATTCCAGATATAACAATGCAAATGCGTTTCGGGGACTTGTTCTTTGATTAATTGATGGCTTTTTACTAAAGCATCTAAATAGGTAGCGCCCATTTGATTACTATATATAATAGTACTCGTGTATTTGATTAGTTTGTCGGTCTGCCAAGGATCGCTTGCGGCAGTCTTATGTTCCCATTATTATTGTTATTATTTGGAGAGCTCTGAAGCTTTGACCGCTCGAATTCTGTTTTTTATGCAGCTTTAGCATCAACAATAAGTACAACAACAATAACAAGAACAGCCGCAAAAGAAGCCGATGCGAAGACGGCGACGGAGACGCAAACCGAGACCGAGACCAAGGCCCAGACCCAGACCCAGACCGAGACCGAGACCGAGACCGAGAACGAGACCGCGGCCGAGATTGCGAGCGAACCCGCATAATAATGGCCATACAAGTGGCTGGTTTCTGGGAACACTTCTGGGTCGTGGCGGAAGTCGAAAGTGTGAAATTCTGCGAAGCGGCTGCGTCATTGATTAGTTTTATGAATGAGGCCCCACGGACTTGGATCTACACACACATACATAGCATAGCACATGTGCTGCGGCGAGAGATATGAATCGCAGCTAGGCTAACCCAAACTTGTCGCGCTATTGAAGTAAGTATTCGGGCCATAAATCAGCCGAGTCGGCGATCGTGTCTTGCCCATGTTGCTACATGACACGCATTGCTCCCACTAACACCCCTCCCTCCCCCGCCCCTCTCTCTCACACACACACACACAACACCCATTCGCAACCCCTACTCCTACCTGTTACCGATGGTCGTTTTCGATTTGCAGTTGTCAAAAATTCGCACATTTTTTATACGGACATGGTACTCACTCACCTGCCCCTCCTGCTACCTCCGCCCCATGACGCCTTTGTCATGTAGCCGGCAATTAAAATTGGTTCCCTTCTTCAGTTCAGCCACTCAACTGGGCGTCGTCCGTCGTCTGTCTTCCAATTTGCCGGGCACAGCTGTTAAATAATTTATGAAGTGCGTAGGGCTTCTGGTGCGCATTTCAAGCAGCGCCTGTCGACTTGGATGTACACATGTATTTATACCATATAGTACGAACATATTTATATACATACATAAGCTGATATTGGGGCATCGCCTCACGCACTTTTTGTGCGCAGCCCCGGAAAATATTTGTCCACGCAATTTTTGCTCATTAAACTTTTTGGGCACATTTTGCGAGCTGCATGCAAATGCCACTGATTAACTTTGCCAATCAACGGAGGGCCATCCAGGTGAGATGAGTTGAGTTGAGGTGAGGCTTGACCGTGCTAGGTGTACGGGGCAGACCTTGGCGCCAGCTTTGCTAGGCGGCTGCGCTGAAGCAGACTTCAATGGCAGCCCATAAATCAACAGGTTAAGCCAAATCCAAATCCAAAGCCAAAGCTACACGCGCCATGGCGTGGAACTGTAACCAAAACTGAAACCGAAACCGAAACCAAAACCAAAACTAAAACTGAACCTGAAACTGAACCGAAACTGAAGTGAAACCCACCAGAGCTGGAGACACGTTCTGGCCCTAACTGGGGGCAGCTGGCTTTTAGCATTTTTCATTTTTAGCATTTAGCCGCACATCTTGGGCCAAGTGTGTTCGCTCAAGCACAGCAACAACATATCCCGCCCCGGGCCGGGCGCTCGTTCGCGGCTCGCCCTCGTAATGCAAGTGTTAAGTCTGGGCACGGTCTGGGGACGGCCAGCAGAGCCCAAAGCTAGCTAAGCCTTAGACCTGGCCAAAGCCTGAACCTAAGCCTGAACTCAAAACTAAAAGCGCAACCTGATTAATTATGAATTGGAATGGAGTGTCTGCACTTGGACTGCACTTTGCTGCACTTGCAACCGCGCGCGCGGCACTTTTCATATTTTTACGGTTGCGGAGTTCGCGGCGCGACTGCAAATTGTCTAGGGGCGCATTCGAGCAACAACTTTTGTCACGCTATAGGGCCAGATGGGCGCACAGGGGCGCAACTGCAGATGCATTCAACAGGTGCGCATCCAGCCTTCAATTACTTTATTCCAACTCCAATACGTACATACATATATTAAAGTTAGTTTTTATCATAATCGAGTCCGATTGAAGAAACAATTTCGTTTTATATTTTTGCAGACTCCCTTGAGTTTCCAGCAAAATCTCTTCATTGTAACACAAACAAATACAAATGCAAAATATATATAATATTAAGGTGTTGAACACGTCTGCAATCAATATCTATGAATATGAAAATAACTAGAAGAAACGAATATCTTCCCTTTGTTATAGCAAAGCCTTACTCCCAATCAATTGCTCGTATTTCTCTTTTTATTGAAAAAAAGAGAAAAAGTATTCCCTTTTCGATGGATTCTTCCAATAGAACTATGTAAAACATATGTATGTCTGCGCCGGCTTACCCCGACCTGAGACAGAGACTAGATTGCACAGAAACAGACAAACGGACGGAGACACACGTATATATGTATATATATATATTCTTGTCCAGAATGGGATCGGAGGCGTCTCCTTCTATGCGTTACACATTTCATGACAAAAAGATAATAAACATACAGCATACAATTTTATACCCTGACGCTAGATATGGCCCCTCATTTAGTATCAGCTACTAGCTCTGACGTCTTGAGCTGTTTTGGGCCCCGGAATAACCGCAGTACGCTACTGGACTTCAAGACGAGCAAAAAGACTTTATTTACTTGTGAAGACGCCAGCCACTGGGTCTGGGGCCGGGCATGGGGCAAGTCCTGGAGTTGGACATGCACAATGCTCAATGCTCAGCGGCACGTCTCAGTGTCTTTATCATATAAACGGTGCGATTTAAATTAATAATTAAGCGGGGCTTGTTCTGGTCTCGTCTGGTCTGGTCTGTTTGCGTTTGAGTTTTGGGTTCGCGTTATTGGTGAGGGTATCTGCCAGCTGTTCGTCTTCGTCTCCGTGTCGGTTGCAGGTGGATGCGGATTAAGCTGCCACAAAGCGCAATAAATCAACGGAGACATTGGCCGGCACCGAGTGCAGCCAAATGCGAAGCCTTCCCCCTGACAGAGGAAACGAAGTTCGTGTCATCATTGATATGCCATATAAGATTCTGCCTGATTCTCATTACCGATACTGACAACTAGCGCGGGAGTTACTGAGCCTAAAAGACAAGGCGTATATCATTAAGTTATGACTGACATGTATTAACATAGATGGGTATTAGAAATACCAGAGGGATGCATATAAATCTACTCCAACATGAGCAATTTCGGCTCATGTAATCCATTTTCGCTGCTAATCTCTACAGAAAAAAGCAGATCGATTACAAAATCAATATGTTTCATTACAAATTGTTTAATATAAGCGGACAACATTTGAATTTCAAAGAATACGAAATAATCTTATATTTTTTTTTATCGATTGTACCCGTTGTAAACGTGTCACATGTTGAGGAACGCTTCTTCGATTCAATATAGAATTTATATCAACGTCTATCGGTATAAAGAAACTCGGAGGTCGCCAATTGGGACATTGCAGGTTTTCCTATTATATTAATACTATCCTGGGTCTATTGTGCCTCTTACTGGAAAATAAATCGTTTTACTAAAATTTAAACTTATATTAGATTTTATAAGGTTGTCTAAGAGGTCCTATTATCAAACACAGATTAAAAGGTAAAATGAAAACCTCTCTTGAGCTGCCGCCTTACATTTTGACGCACGGAAAATAATAGCTCATATTTATCTAATTACTGACCAGAGGCTTTTTATGAATCAACATTCTGTTTAAATTGCACGGCTAACTTAAAGAGAGAATCTCTGATTCGGTTCACAGTTCGAGCAAATGATTCAACACCTTGGTTCGGCTCGTGAACTTGGTTCAGTACATTGCTATAATCTTAGATGAATAATTTTCATTAATAGCCTTTACAAATATTAACAAACCAAAAGTATATTAAATGGAATATCAATAATAAAACTATTTAATTTTGAAAAAATGATTCTACTAGTTTTCTGGTTCGGGGCTCATATCAATAGCAAAATCGGGCTTCTTTCATTATGTGCGGCAAAGAAAAATAGGTCTGTAGTAAACAGAATAAAGAAGGGAATTTGGATTTAGTTAAAAGAGATGAACAATGTGTGAATTGGGGGCCCAACAGAAACGAAGCGTCGCCAAAGCTGTCACAACAGTCAAACATGTGGCTGAAACATTTTCAATAACACAAAATTTGCCGTGCTCGTTCACCGAACAGTCCAAGTACAAAAAAAAATCTGCACAGGAGGCAGAAGTGAATGCCAGAGGAAATAAGGAGCTTCGAGTAACCGAGAGAGCTGAAGTTAAGAGGTGCAGTCGCCAGTCGCCAGTCGAAAGTGGCCAGTCTTCCAGTCACCAGTGCATCATCATAATCGAAGGAAGAATGCAGCATCTGCCGCACAACTGACAACTGAGGCACAAGACAGCAGCAGGGAGAGGTGCAATCGAGAGGTGCAACAGCAGGGATCTGGGATCGGGACGACGTGGATCGGAATAATCTTGGCTTTGGCTGGACAGGAAGATGCTATTCATGGATGCGCTGTTCAACAGTTTGCTGGTGGTTAGCTCCGGCTATGCGATGTACACGCTGCATCCGACGCAAACGCCCTACGGCTATGCGGCGGCGGCTGTGAGTCTGGTCCATGGGCTGCTGGGGGTGGTGCGGGCGGCGAACAATGATGACGATGAGTGCAACCGGCTGCGCCAGATAACGTCCGGGATAATGGAGCTGGTGCCGCTGCCATTGACCAACATTGAGCTGTATCTGAAATCGTCGAGTCCGCATTTGGCCATGGCGCACGGCTGCTTTTTGGTGCCGCTGGCCTTTGATGTGGTGTCCAAATGGCGTGACATCGAGGATAACTCAACCGTTACGCTCAAGGATCTGACGCTGCTCGGCAATGTGGTGTCGCTGCTCTTCCTGGGCGTCAACCAGTCGAGCAACGTCTACGGCGGAATGGCGGCAATTGCGTTCGCTGCACGTTACGGCTCTGTCATGTTCGACTACTACTGGGAGGGTCTCGGTGTCCACTTCAATCTGCTGGCCAACTCCGCCTTCATCGTGCTAATGGCCATGACCCTGACGACCAAATCCTAGCCAGACAGACAGCCAGCCAGCCAGCCAGACAGACAGCACGCCCCCAGCCCCCAACACATCTGAGCACATTTCGACAGCATCTTTAATCTTTTGTTTCGGCGGCGGCGGCTCAAGGCTAACGCGTGCGGTTCATTGGCTCAACAATGGCTCAACCGGCGGCTCAATAAACTTGCAATTAATGTTGGCAAATTAAAATGCAAAAATAAACATTAATTGTTTTGTCAAAAATTAAGTGTTTTGCGTGCGTGTCTGCGTGTGTGTGTGTGCGTGTGTGTGTGTGACTTCGGGGACACACCACACACACATGCGGCAACAATTTAAGGCAAATTTACAGCAACGATGAGCCCCATTGAGCAGGAATAACCGAATCCCGGAGCAACCGGTTCTGTTACACACATCGCTTTAAATACAAACAGCCGGACAAACGTGGCCCAAACGACTCGCCAGGGCTGATCAAGAATATATATATATATATATATATATATTTTTAACATGAAGTCGAGACCCTGTTATTCTGTCTGTTGCATACAACTGAACTGTATCCTTATGACTTGGCGTGAACGAGACAACGAAACGGACGGCAGTGCATAGTCAATAGATACCCTGTAAGTCTGGTCTAGCCAAGTTCATATAAGTTTGCATGTTAAATTCTCTTTTTTATACTCTTAATTCGTTCAAATTTGTATGCAATTTTGAGAACGTCTAGTCGTTAAGTTGACGACGAGTTGGCAATCGATAAATGCTCATTTGACTGTCAGTCAAAAGTGGTTTATTGCCTACAAACTGTGATTGCTGCTGCCAAAAGTGTGCTGCATAGGCTCTTATCAAATCTCAAAGTTAAACTCTCCGTATCATTTGGCCTCAACATTTTAACTTTGACAGGAAACAGGAAATATTGGCCGTACATCAATGATTGATTGATTAACTGATTGACTGGCAATTAAATTTATTGTCTGTTCGTCGGCCTAAAATGTCTCTGAAAATGCTTGTGAGCTGTTGAAACTAGAAGAAAAACTTTTGGGCAATGTTGTGTATTTATTAGCTAGTTTAATGTATTAAATGTGTAGAAGAAATTAATTGTGATCGCCAAAGACAAATGTATAATGTTGGCAACCCAAATGTTTGTTCCAGAAATTTTTGTATAATATGCGCCAACTGCAGACATAACAGAGCCACCCTAATATTCGCCGCGTTCGACGCATTCGATAAAATTCCGTAGTCCATGGAACCTATTAATTGCAAATCCATTAAAAAATAAAATTGTTAACATCCAGCATCATACCGCGTTTCTTTACAGCGGGTGGTTCTAACTCATTCAACGGCCTCATTATCCTTCTTTTTTTTTTTGCCCAATCAACAAACAAACTGTTCACATTAATTTTCCTTCATATAAATTGCCTCAAGTACGCAAAAGGAACAAATTCTTTTCATTTATTTAAAAACATTCAATTCCCAATTCAAAATAAATTATTACAAATACAGATTATTTGTATTGTTTTTATTATATTTTCATTCACAAACGATAACAAATTAAATAAACAAACATAAAAATTGACAATTGCAACTAGAGTTAAGCGGACGCTCAAGCAGACGTCAGATTTACAAGGCACATTTATATGGCTGACCATCGATTGGCCCAACTTATGAAATTTCCAAATTTTCCCTATATATGGCATAAAAAGTGTGTATATCCCAGAGCCAAAGACAATATAAACACTGTGTTTATATTTTCTTTGCCAGAGCCCAGAATCGGAATAAATATTTCCGACGCTAGGCCGACAAGCTATTACAGATAAGAGAGGCGCCTCCTAATGCCACCCTGCGACCTACGAACTGGCGAATTACTCCCCTACCCTATTAGGCTAGTCCTTCATTGTAAATATCCCATCATTGTAAACACCCTATAAGCTACACAACAATACTCTTCTTTCATAGTCTTTCGCTTGGTAGGAATCAGAAGGTACAATAAAACAAGTAGAGTTGCAAAAAAGTGGGCTTCGGGTATAATTAGAAGTAGTACTTAATTTATAACCGTAACCATTCGAGCCTACAGCTAAACCAAAAGTGAAATATGTTTTGAGTATTCCAGACAGAGCATATGCAAATACTTAATTTGATATCTCGAGTGGATATATGTACATATGTATAAGTACATATTTATATTTTTATATATTTCTTATATATTGTTTGTTGGGTTGCCTTTTAAGTAGCATACGGTTGCACAACTTCAGTATACCCTTTTTATGCACTACAAATAGATACAAAGCTGCACAATTCAATCCTTGTTACATGTGTAAATTATTCGATTATATATTACAGATTATCTATCCCAAATAAATAAAAAATAGAATTTTTTTTAAAAACCAACTCTTGTAAATCATTTTTGAATAAAGGGTAAATGATAACTTATTTGCCCTGTGTAAAAATGTTGGCAGCCCTTAACGCACGCGCTGTCACACAAACACAAACACACACACACGCACGCACACATGCGCAGTGCACTGCTTGCATTGATTGGACATGCGAGTTTCGTTGCCTGCTTTTGGGCGCCGGCAGCGCCTCATTGTGAACTAACAGGAACACATTGAACTAATGAAACGGCGCCATAAAAAACAAAAACAAATGTGCGGAAAGGAGCGGCGGTGAAAAACGTACGGCAATAATTTATGCATTTTAATTAATTGGCAGATCAGTATGTGTGCATTTTAGGGCCGTTTTTATGATGTGCTCACGTCCCGACACAGGTCCTCAGATACGGCTCCAATTCGACTCCAGTCCTACCCGCAGCCAGCCACTAATCATGTCGTCGGCGCGGCAATATGTTCGCCTTTGCATACGCCGGCTGCGGCGTTCCCAGAACAAACAAATCCATTTTGTAGTTAAGAGGCCATCGACGAGTTGTGTGACTCCAAGCCCTACTGTAGCGGCGTGCGATGCGACTGCGATGCGACTGCGCTGCGACAAAGCAGCAGAGCAGAGCAGCAGCAGCAGCAGCGGCGACGGCGTTAACGGCAGAGAAAATATGGCATCGGAAAAGATAACAAAAAATTAAAGCTAGCGAAAGAAGTAATCGCAAAAGCATTTCAAAAATGTACAACAAAGAAGGTAAAACAGCAAAAAAGAGATCAACAACTGGCGAGAGAAAGAAAAAACCAACAGACATACAAACTCAAGAAACGAAAACAAAATAAAAGGGAACATACAGAAGAAAACAACAAAAAGCAAACGCGCGCAAACTGCACGCCAATGCGCCGGCGCAGACGTTGTTGCTCGAGTCAATGCTAATGCTGTGTATTTGTGTGTGTGTGTGTATGTGTGTGTGTGTGTGTGTGTGTGTGTGTGTGTACCTTGTGCAAGTTCAAAAACCTGCGAGTCTGTGTTGTGAGTCAATCGCCGTTTGCCGTTGCCCCGGCATTGGCAGCCGCCGGCAGACTGAGCTTCAGTCGCAGTCGGTTAAAAATGCCGGCCGGCATTGGCGCTGTTTGCGTGTTTTATTAAAAACAAGAAAGAACGGCTATTTTCGGCAAGCCGAAGATTAAATTCCCTTGGTTCGCAGCTATTGAGTGTGGTTCAGATGTCTTGACAATCGGAAAATGTAGCAACGCAAAATCGCATTTTCGACCGATTCTTCCAATAGAGCTCAATGAGATGTTGCCCGACGTCGATACGACATTGCTCACATTTAAGGATCCTAAAGAAATCAGGATAAAACTAAAAAAGAAAAAAAAATTGTTTAACACAAGAACCGACCGAAACCAACATACAAACATAAAAAAAACTGGCAACCTAGTATGCACAGAAAATCCATGAGGTTAACTTTAAAACTCAGAGACTTTTTTGCATACACAGACGGATATGGCTTTATCGACTAGGCCGCGGCTACTGATCAAGAATATTTATGTTATGTTATGGGGTAGGAGATGTCTCCTTGTCTGCAAGACAAATTTCATAGTAAAATTAAAATACCCTCTGTAAGGGTAAATACAAATAAAAGCAAAAAAAAAAAAAAAAAAAAAACAGCAACAGCGACAAGCAAAAGCAGAAGAGAAACAATGAGAAGTAGATGGCGAGACGAAAACAGAGAAGCGGACAGCGGTGACGCGTCGAGCATTTGCACATGCATGCAAAATGGACCGATGGATGACGGCAGACCGCGTGAACGTCAGACGGACGGACGCACACACACTGCAAAGCGCATTGGCATGAATACGGCTAATAAATGCGAAGGCGAAGATTAAATACCCTATGAAAGAAACCAATAAAAAGTTGTTTAGGTGCAAAGTTTACGCAAAGTGTGTGCATACATATATACACATTCTTATTTATCTCTACTGTGTGTATGCAGCTAGTCACACATACTAATTTACGTACATACATATGTGTATCTGCATATGGGTCACCAACTTAACGATAGAGTAAAATACCTGCTCTGAGGGCTGGCGTGCGAAAAAGGAAACGTTCGCAGTCGAAGAACGCCGACGCAACACATTAATACAGACGTACGTATGTATGTATGTACGTATGTAGCCTGTTGAGTCTGCGCATACGCATAAGTGTGTGTGTGTGTGTGTGAGTACGTTGCCGCGCGCCATTCAAAAAGCTTCGCTTTTGGCATTGATTTTTGCAGCGCCAGGCGATGCTGTTGCCTGCGCCGCAATGTTTGGCTGCGGTTTGTTGTTGTACGTGATTTGTTTACGAATCTTAACAAAATACTTGTGTACACAAATGCCTTAAATTACCGCGAAAGGCGTTATTCGTTTAAATATTTTGTAAGCATAAATACAGAGGAGGAAATCACAGATTTGCAATTGTTGTTGTTGTTGTTGTTGTCGTTGTTGTTATTGTTGTTACCGATCATACTTTTAATTCTTCCTCTTGCTATTGCAAGCCCCAAATATCAATAATGGCGCGTTGAACATGGCGATCAATACAGCCAGAACACTGTCAATAACAAGTTTTTTATATGCATGCATAGTAAATACAAATACATACATACATATGTATGTACATTTGTATCTGTCTGCATACATTTGTACATGTACATTTACAAAAACGTCTACAGTCGAACTTCATTAAGACGATCCAAAATATTGACGCGTGATCTTAAAGGTCAATTTATCATCTAAAAATTTGAATTGTATTAAAATTGTTTTGAACACATTATTCATAAGCAAGTCGAAACCCGAAAAATATATTTTAAAAATGTGCTTAACTAACTTTGTTGAGCTGCATTTTCCTATGCAAAATATGGCATTCGCCAGACCAAGCCTGGCCGGGTCTCTTGAAAATCAGAAAACCCTTAAGAAAACAGTTCAATACGCTATCAAACTTATCGACTGTATTAATCAGATTAAGAGAATTAACGAAAAATGTTAATTATACGCGCCAGAATTTCTTGTGCAATTAATTAATAAATATAAAGAGACAAGCGAATACGACAGACAATGTTGATTTCAAAGATTTAAACGTGACAGAGATACATTTTTTTTAATTCAATAATAAATATAATTATTAAAGTTCAAACATGTTCTTTAATATATTAATACTAATATAATTTATGTAATTAATATATGTATGTACAAATAAGAATTATCTTATGTGGCAAAAGATGATTCGAGCTAGGCATGTTCGACTGTAACTGCAAATGTGCATACAGCTGTGTGTTTCGTAGTCTGAGTCACATTTATATATACATATGTATGCATATGTATGTGTGTATGTATGCACATATGCATATGCATATATGCATAAATGTATACGTGGTTCCATTTAGCGTGGGAGTGTACACTGCGAGTAGAGCAATGCGACGGCGTTAATATACTACAGCCAATGCGGCCACAATGAGTCACATTTCGCGGAACTTTGCCACACTATGACAACAATATGCAGATACACACATTGACACATACATATTTACATACATACATTCATGTTAATAGATTATAAATGAGTAAATTAAACGTAACGGTTTTCGTGCCAAGAACGCTTGGCCCCCTGTTGCACGATTGCTTTCAGAGATGACTGGAACAATGGAATTGAATGAGTGTTGCGAAAATTAAGAGAATATCATAATCCGATGATTGGGATTATAAGATTCTGTGGGGTACACTCAACAAAATGTTGTTGCTATTTTAGAGATTCGCCATTAAATGAATATTTGTATTTACTTCCAAAATGTTTTTTTTTGTTTAAAACAATATTATATTTAGAAAAATTACCATAAAGCTTAAATTCAAAGAATATATTTTCTAAAATTCGAAAGCATTTATCTATAGACATTTATCAGAATATTTGTAATATATACTTAATCCAGCTTTTTGGTGCAGACATTTGTTGAAGTCGACGGATCGAAACCATATACCATCTCACTATACGATCGGTCCAAAAAAAAAGTTCTTACTTTATTGTTTTTATTTTTCTTAAGATAGTAATCAAGAATTTTATATAAACTGGGGAACACTTTACCATCGGCAGGCTGTGCATGGTACAGTATATCTCTGCAAGGTTTCACTGTTGCTCCTTGTTTTATATTTATATAATATACATAGTTAATATTATTTTCATCACATACACCCAATGATATATGTATGTACATGCATGTACTTTATATCCCTCGAATAGGACTGTGGTGAAGATACCCTAAAGAATACATTAAATAGCTGCATCCACCAGAAACACTCGCTGGGCATGTCTGGTATTATGGTGGTGCCTTAGGGGGTGGCAGTTGCTAAAAGAGGGGTCAACGTCCCCCGTTCCCTGTCCCCGTGCCGAGTTTGAGTGCACTTTCAATTAGCATAAGCGTCAAGTCAGGCAATAAGAACTTGTTAATTGTGGCAACGGCGATTTGGCCAAACATTTCCGTTGACTCTGCGGCTGGAGTCATTATGAGTGGCATGTTAACGAGCAGATGCCCACATGCTACTTAACAATAAGTGTGTTTGAGCATTCACATATGCATTCATATTTATTTGCGGAATGCAACGTGCCGGCAAACAAGGAAGTCAGTTTAGAAACCAAGCTGCGACCGCGAAATTGAAACAGTTTTTGTACATAATGCGAAACGCAGAACACGTCACAGCAAACACCAAACACGAAACATGAAACATGAAACGATAAAGGAAACTGCTAAATTAGTGCGAACCATTTGCATTGATTAAGCTAATTCATATTTGAATGTTTATTTGATTTGCCGCAACCAGAATTAGCATAGAGACGGCCAACCTGATCGAAAGCATTAGCCTCAGCCGCGCGATCGCCCGTGCCGTGCCCTATGCTCAGGCTGAGGCCACTAATTCGGCTTGCGACTCACCTGAGGCTGGGCACCTGTCTGCACCTGTTTGCACCTGTTGCCCGACGGTGCGATGCGACGCGACGGTGGCACCAAGTTATTCACTAAACGATCCACTAAATATATGCATGAAAGTCGCACGGGCCAATGGAGCGTCATTAGGCGACAGTTAGAAAACGAGTTTTTCAGTTTTTGTTTGATATCATCATGAGATGATGCCATAATATTCAAGCAGTTGCCAGCTACGAGACGAACAATAAATATCATGAATTTTTTCAAAAGCGGCAGCCCATAAAATGTTCTCGCTGTCGATACAAGCATACACACCAACCCATCTACACACATACACACATGTATATATGTATGTATATATGTGCTAAATGAATCTACAAGTAAAATATCGCAACAACAACAAAAACACAAAATGATAATAATAATCGTTATGGGCATAAAAAAAAAACGCATTAATTAAATTAGTTAAATCGCCATGAGTGTCACATTAAAATTTTTGTTTCACTTTTTCCAAACTTGTTTCGGGATCGTATAGTGCACAGATTGTAGATATAATGCGCAGATCTTTCAAGACGAGCCTCTCCAAACTATCTAACATACTAGTTACAGTACCAGGGAAAATCAATATCTAACACATGAATCAAGTCTTAGTGTATGGAACCGCCCCTAGACTCGGTTAAAAAAAGGAAAAAAAAAGTCCCCGAGTTTGCTTTGATAAGCATACAAAAATATTTTGCCAGATAACTGGCACGTGTGATCAGGGCTTCAATAATTATTTTTATTATTAATAATGCCGCACATTTAAAACCAAATTTATTCGAAAATATTGATGGGTCACTATTTGATTTTAGTGTAAAAATAATAAAACCTATTCATACTGCAGCTCAACGATATAGCAATATGATACTGAATACCGACCACAACATAACTCTATACCTGAGAGACAAACATGGAAACTGGCATGGCTTTTTTAGGTCTATAAGGGTCCAATCACTCTTTGCCAGACAATTCAAACACTTGACTAGGCCTGGACCTTAACCAGTTGAGAATTTTAAGAATGCTTTAAGTATCTGTCAATGCCCGAGTATCTCGTTGTTGTAATTGGTGATTCAGATCGAAATTGAACTATGTACATATATTCGGTATAATCAGTATACTTAGCATATAAATATAAATATGTATATGATGTTGTCGCACAAATGTCGCCGATGTCTCGGCACATTTGAACTCATTTGGGTTAGACAAAACCATTTTGTATTCGAAATGGAATTGGGAGACGTTTCCGCGTAATGCTCGAAATTTCGAAAAGCATTTTCAGTGCGACAAATGTGTTGCCAGTTGTCAGTCGTAAGCAGGTGAGCTGATGATCAAACGATTCACGCTCACGGCATATACTTTACTGGAGACTTTACCCTAGCCGTATATTTGATGGGTAGGTACAGCTCTGTCAAGGTTTTCGCAACTTTGCCTCGGAGACCAATTAAGATGCGCATTATGATGAAATTCAAAACCGAAAACCTGAACAGCCCAAGAAAAAGGACAAAGCAAATGCTTACCTGAAAATGCCAAAGGACAAAAACAAAAAACAAAAAACACAACAAATAATATTTGCATCAAAAGGACGAGCTTTCCATTCAATGGACAAAAAACACAACAGCAACAACAACAACAACAATTCATAACGATATAATGAATACGTATGCCTAAACAAAAAACACAAAAACCAAACAACAACAAAATAGAGTGGTTGAACTCTATTAGGAACCAGAGCTTTGTCCATGAACCAGCGAGTGATTGCGCTGCGCGTTATTCATTTGCGCGTCCTCCTTACCTGGCAACGCAACAGGCAGCGAAACCCAATAAGAATAAGGAGCTGAAATTAGATGTTGTTCTTGTTATCAAAGTACAGTCATCTACCAACACCTCAAGTTGGATTTTGGTAATTCTCTTTCTTTCTGAATACAACCTGCATGTTGGCCTTTGGATGAAAGGACTTAGACTCCGAAAAGCTTAAATATAATAAATATCCGGTATCCGTTTAACTTTAATAAACTTATAAGCAAATTCGAAATGGTCGTCTTGGACGATTAACGGAACCTTTTCATAATCTAACCATCCAGATTATGGAAATCCAACAGAAATACCACTGTAATCAATACGTTAATAAAGTGATTCTTTGGGCAGAAAACTTTTCTATAACTCATTTTACTCACATGCAGCTCGATTTAATACCATACATTAAATGCAAAAAAAAGGCAGCTGAGAAACAAGCATCGGATCATTTTATCCGAACCATAAACAAATCAATACATTATTGTATGTAAACATTTACAAATACACATTACGACTGGACAATCGAAGCTGCGCGAAAAATACTTGACAATGAGAAATGGACTTCCTTATGGCCTTTAACGTGTTTATGAGAAATATTAATGCAGTTTGTACAGATAATGCGAAACATTAACCGTTCTCGTGTAGCTGCTACCCGGCGTTGGCTGGCTTAAATCAATAATTTGTAGCATGCAAGTAGCAAAAAGTTCTCGCCAACATATGTGCTTTCTTTCTATTTTACATTTATTCTATTAAAAATATATAAATATATATTTTAAAGTCTATTTTAAAAAGTAGTCATTTAAAAACAGTCTATCTTTGGAGAAAAAAAAATTAAATATACAAAAATTATATATGTATGAGAAAAAGTAATTCCCTCTCCCGTTCTGGGAATCGAACCTCGATTGTGTATGTGACGACTTTACGCAACAGCGCTGTCGCCTCTCCCCTCCGCTGCGTCTGCTACATTGTGCTAATTGTCGGATTCGTATGACTTGTCACAGTAATAAGCCCACATTGGCCAAATTGGTAGTGGGAATATTGGTGTCAATTACCTAGCAGGCTACTGTACCGAATGAAATTTGCTATGAATATTTAGTAATTGGCAATTAATTTGTATTAATTTTATTTATTGACTGAAAACTAATTGCGTATACGCCAATATAAAACCCAACATATGCTGAAAATGGAAAATTTCAAAATGTCCTCGTCAAGAAGCGAAGACGGGTAAAATAGTGCATGTTAAATATTAAAATAATTTTTTTAATTAATTTATTTTATTGTTAATTGTTTGCGGTTGCGGAGCTGCAGCCGAAGTTATCCGAAAATAAAAATTACAACAAAATCGTTTTTGATTTTGATCTCGAGCCAGCTAAACTTAAATTAACAAAATTAAAAAGTACTTTCGGTAAAAATATGGTTATACTTTTGTTTATAAGTCTAATAGCCTTTCTCCACTGGGCTTAAAAATGTCACATTTTCAAGTTTTACATATTGGTGTTCCACCGGTTTTCGGTAACATGTGAGTGGCAAAAGTACTGTTTCTTTAAATAAACAGCTGATCGAGTTGCTTTAATTTACATAAGCGCCGCACAGATTTCCTTCCAAAAGTCAAATAATACGGCCCCGAAGTAGGGGCTCCGTTTAATAGACCCTTTGGCCAACTTTAAATGTTAAGAACTGTGGGATTATTAAAATTTAAAATTATAATTTAAAGTTACCGCTTGCCTTCGTAGCAATATCAGCTGGTTTATGTTTACATTTTTCACAACATCGATAGAAATCTCGATTAATCATCGCAAAATACACGAAATGTTCGGGGCGAATTTACACATTTTTAAAAAATGTGACATTTTTAAAAATGTGTGAAATGTGTTTTCTTATGGGGAAACGTACAGGCCGCATTTTACACATTTTGCAAAAATGTGACATTTTTAGAAATGTGTTCAGTGGGCAGAGGCTATTACTTTCTAAGCATACCCCCCCCCCCCCCAATTATAAAATGTACACATTTATATATTTACAAGTTATTTATGTTACACAACAATTTGCACTAACGGCTTTTTATACGAAATATTAACATTTCATTTATATTTTACATATAATTGATATTTTTTATAATTGTTATATATCTATTTAACTACATTTATTTTCGCATGCAAATGAAAGACTTAACAAATCAAACACACAGCACAAACACACACACCCTTATTAATTTTCCACTTTGTAGTATTCCCATAAGCACCACGAATATTTTTTAATAAAATTTAATAAACGAAGTGTTTTCATTTTCAATCAATGAAAGTAATTGTGTTTCCTGTTTACAAATTAACTAGAAAGTATATTGAAGAATACAAAAATTACCCTGATGAAAATCCTTACCATTTTTTGAAAAGAATACGATAAGCCGTGCAACGCCGGGTTGCTGAGCTGTCAAGGTTTTAGTTTTAGTTGCAGTTGTAGTTTTAGTTTCCCATGCAAATTTGAAACGCAACTTTCCCCCACTTTGTCGCATTTTCTAACAACCCCGACCAAGTACTTAATTCTTAATAAAAAACACACCAATCATTATATATTCTATTTGTATAAATATATATTTCTTACTGGATTGTAAACCTATTTAGGTATTACAGAAATCCCTGTTGCGTGGTTGTAATATTTAAATTGTCTTGCTGGAACTACCCCATTTAGATAGTTATTTCGAGAATTTCAAAATCCAAATCCAACACAAAATCCTTTTGATTAGCGCCCTTTTTCTACAATACATAAAAAGATTTGACATTTCAGATCGCAGGGCAATGTTTTGCAAGGTTATGGCATTAGTAGGGAATAACAGAAAAAGACGGGCTTAAATTATCGAAATTATTCCTCTGCCATGGAATGGGCTCCATATTAAAAGTATTCGTTAAACTGAGCCCATTGAAACGGGGCGTTCCGGGTGTGCACAGTACACAAGCCCCACGCATGCATTTAATCTATTTTTTATTTACTGTCATGCGGTGGCGTATCTGTAGATTAACAAGAACAAGCAATAGCCAATGAGCAGTAACCAAATTGTTGAAATCGTTCTGAAGTGGCCAACGTGGAAGTGAAACGTGATTTCAGACGGACGATTAAAGGAAAACCTCTGCCAGACATTTTCAGTTTTTATCACAGTCCAAGCACTTGAGGCCTATCGCAACGATCAGCAAATAAACCGATCCAGCTAACGAAATTTGTATGGTAATGGCAATAAATAAAATTCAATTAAATAATAAAATAGTTTCTTTTGCGTGTTATCAGCACTTAAACATCAAGGCCGATGTCGGCCGAAATTGGACGAATATTTGTTTTATTTTTCTATACCCTAACTGAGGGTATTCTAATTTTGTCACAATTTTTATAAGGCAACGTGGTTATAGATATACACAAATGCATATAAATATGCGACAGGCTTATTTCTAGTCTATTCCTAGGTTATTACTCTTCTGTTTTATACAGTCAAGAAGGAATCTCAGAATATTTCAATGTGCTGAATGTAATTTGCCGTACTTTAATTATTATTAACTTTCTTTCTATATTTCGGTCAAGCTTTGATATAAACTATTTAATGCATATGCAAGTATATACTATCTTCGGCAATCTTGTATATCTATGACATTAACATTTATTTATTATCAAACTCGAAGTATAAAATCTGTAAGTTCAGTTGCCGCACATGCACTTTGTCAATAGCTCGATTCAAAGTATTTGAAGAGTTTCAGTTCCACAGCTCTTAAAGTAAGTATCTAAGCGGTACCATCTGGAATCGGATTTGCTCTAGTTACTACTATTCAAACCAAATATTATTTATTGTACATTGCATTACTGTCATTGAAAACAAGACAGATCTAACAAGTAAGAGCACTCCGCCATGCGTGCCGGCCAAGGACTTTTGCCATAGACAATATACGGGAAATGTGTTCTTGGTTAACTTCGGCGCTTATGGTCCGATCTGTGTCTGTCTCAAACATGGCACACAAAATTGTGAATATCGGAAAAATGATATTCAAGTGCATGGTTGTACGTTTAATGATGAGTTTTCTTCAATTTGGAATGGAATACAAAATGTGATATCATTTTAATCTGTATGTACAAATCGAGAACCTATCTTTTATCTTTTATCGAAATGGTAAGAAATACCCACAAAAAGTAATAAGCTCGCTCTGCGGAGGATAATAGTTTCAGGAATCTACGCGATCAGTCTGGCGGACATGACTAGATCGATTCCTTCTGTCTGTTAGATACGTTTGCACAAAGGCATTAAATGCTTTCTACTCTTTTTTAATGGGTTCAGGGTATATAGCCCACACAGCTCGGCAGCTAGAATATCCAAATGAGTGTTTCTCTCTGAAAGTTGTAATGCTTTTTAGTCTCTTTGAACTGTATATGTGTGAGGTACCCTAGAAATGTCATCTGCTGCTATTGCGCCTTGAGTTCGCTTACGTCCTGACGAGGGTCAATTATGCGCTTCAATTAAACTGTATTCAACATAAATTAACAATTAAATATGGATTGATGTCTGGGATCAGAATGTGCGCCGTAAAATACTAAACAATAGGCAAAAAAGCACAACTAGCAACAAGGGCACGTGAAGCGGGTTAACAAGGGTGGCAATTGCCACGGCCTGAGGGGTGCCAACGATCCTCCTCATATAGCTCAAGGACCTATCTCAGCCAGGGCAGGAAAATGTCAGCCTTTCCAAAGAAGGCGCAATAACCATCGGGTGATCAACACACAGACCAAGACCCGAACACGTTAAGCCGTATCGGCACTATCAAAGGCCCCAACCGCCTGGCTTAGGGCGCGTAGTGCTAGCAGACTCGTACTCGTAACTAGGCTTATTAAAAAGCAACCAAATAAATTGACACTTGACTGCCAGTTGGACAAGTTGCACGGTGGCAACTGCTTTGCAGGCCGGCGATCTCGTATGCAAATAGATTATGGTCTGGGCCCTCACGTGCAAGCCCAAGTAGCCAATTTGGTGGTGGTCGGAGCTGGAGCTGGGCACATCCAAAATTCAGACACGTAACAGTGGTAACATTAAAATTGACAAATCGAAAGCCAAAACACACACACGCGCACAGGTGTAGACGAGGTGTCACCGTCACCCCATGGCCGAGTCGACGATCGTCCCTTGTTTCTGGTGCTTGCCACGGCCCTGTTGCCCAGGAAGACGCACTCCAATATAGTGCGTACGCTTTATGGGTTTTGCGAGCGTTTGTCTAAGCATTTCATGAATTTCTGAATTGGTTTTATTTCGCAAGAACTCTTCTTCTGCCGCACTTGACTCTCTGCTCTTCATGGCAAACGGCAAATTGTCAACACGTTCGAGCCATCCCGCAGCGCAACCATTGTAATAAAAATTCCCAAGAATGTTGGCCAGACTTCTGCGTGCCCCATACTAAAGACTGGCATTAGCATTTCAAGCCGCCGATTGCGTCATGGACGCATGGACGCGCATCAGATTGCGAGTGTGTGAATGTGAATGAGTGTTACTGTGAATGTGAGTGTGAGTGTGAGTGTTAGTGTGAACTACTCGTATGCGCAGTGCGAGTACTCGCACTCACCGTAAGAAAAAGGGCTAATGGATTTGCCACGATAATGCAACCGTTGGGTCTGGGGGCCGGGTCATTAGCAGTCAATGTCTAGACGTGACGATCGCCGCCCCGACACCTTCAACCTGCCCCCAGGCTATCCGCAGACAAGTTTCCAACGGATCATCCAAGTCAACCGGTTCGAACTGCGGTTCGAACTCAGCGACATTTCAATCAGCTTGCACTGCCTGCATTATAACTGAATGATGATGAATGATGATGTTTCAAGTCAGACAAAACTAATCTATAGTAAGACAAACTTATATATATACATATACATATACATACAATTTTTATTTTTTTTTATCCTTATGCAAAAATCGTTTTACTGATTACAAATGTGAATGCCGCTTTGATAATAATGTAATCTTTTTAAATCTTACTCATATATTTTTTGCTTTCTACCAATCTATTTGTTCATCTGGTTCTGTCTGATTTTCGCATTTAATAACGGCAACCCTTTGCGGTTGAAAGGTTTAAGGGAATCAAAAAGTCTGTCGATAAATTTAAATTAGTTGAATTAATTTTTTTTCAATTTGAAAAGGATCCAATCGATAGAAAAGTAAATTATTCATAAGATTGCATTTAAAACTTCTATGTATTATATCGACATTTCTGAATGCGAGTAATTTATTCATGTTTTTTATACACACGCTCAGTTACACTTATTACTTTCACTTAATTGAAGTTGTTAGAAAAACTTGCAGCCCAAAAGAGTTTGGCAAAAACGTAAAAACAAAACAAAGTAAGTTTTCCACCATTAGTTCCTATACGAGTTATGTTTCATCGGGATAGCTTTAAAACTGAGATACTTGCTTGCATAGAAGCAGACAGTTTTATTGATGCTGTCCAAAAATGTGCATATAAAAAATATACAAATCTTTAGCCAGCTTGCTTAATTTTAGTATATACTTAATATTCTTTTTACCCAATGTACGTACTATGTACGACTCCTAACGAATCATGAATTACGCTGCTTAATTTTATTAGACCTCTATCGTAACGAGTTTGAACTATTTTCAATTGAATGTCGTTTTGGGCTGTTTGTTTTCTGCATGCCAGTTCGAATTATTCGCCGCTTAGTTTCAAGAATTCGATAATCCGAAATACACGCGTATTTCCGTTCCTTTATCGCATTCGCAACGTACAAAGGAAACCAGAACAAAAAAATTCAGAACAGGAACAACAACAATTGCCACGGTAACGGTGACGGCCGCCGTCTCTGTTGCTGCCTTCGCCTCTGCCACTGCCATTGCCTCTGCTTTTGCAATGCGCCCTGCAGCGACGCTGCCGCCGTCGTCAACTGAGGCCACCCCCCGGTATGCTATTTATAGCTAAGCGCTGATGCCACTGTTTATGTCGCTGCCTTTGGCTGAGTTTTGGACGCGAAGCTATCAGCTGGTTCTATGGTGTAATGGTTAGCACTCTGGACTTTGAATCCAGCGATCCGAGTTCAAATCTCGGTAGAACCTTGAACCTCAAATCTCGTGCGCTTGATGTTTTTTTTGCGCATCGTATGTATTTTTTTTTATAATGTTTACATTTATTATTGCTTAATATTGATTAATCAATTTATTTACTTCCGTTGATATCGAGTGTTGTCTGATTGACGGAATAGGCAAGTCCCTATCTCAGATCATGAATGATTTGATTGAGATAGCGCCCAATTCTGTTCAAAAGCGGACACTTCACCCCATAAGCAATTATCTGCTTAATCGAGTGAGAAAATCATTCGTTATTTACCAGACCCGTACCCTCCCTGACAGTCCTACTGCCTGACTTTACTGATTATAATTTTCAGTTTGATTTTTTTTGTTTTCCGTCCCGCATTACAATTTAGCTTCAATTTGATGGCTAAACACAATTGTCGTGACATATAAAGTAAAATAGCATACACATTTTAGACAGTTGAACTTTCTTTTTAAGCTCTTCAAAATTAAAATAAATACGAATAGTTGATGCCTGGAAACTAACATTAAAGAAATAACATTTTTTTACTATAGTATATAAATTAAACTTATTAAATGATAGCTGACTTTTCCATCTTAAACATTTTCTCTGGAAATCTTAAGCTAGCACTTTCGCAAGTTAAATCAATCCTCAGCTCCTCAGGGGTTTTCAATTGAATACGTTATGTCAAAATTATTTTTTGAATATCCATATTTGTGCGTGAGTCCACTTTGCTTGGCAACAAGCATATTTTGGAATATATTAAGGCTTAAGTTAAGCGGCCCTTTAATGGCCGCGAACAGAGAAAAAAAAAATTAATATTGGCGCTTGGTTACGGGCAGTCGTTTTGCCTTGGGGAAAAGTAAAAGTTGGCCGGTTGGTTCTGCAAATGGTCGAAACACCGGAAATGTTAACACCATTTCTCAAACTGGCCAACAGAGCATGGACGAACTTGTCGTTGCTCAATTAGCAAAATGCCTACGAGCCGCTTTTGCTGGTTAATAGCGAGGCCTCAATGGACACGGACATAGCCATCATTATTACTTACTCGTATTTGAAGTGTTTAGATAACAACGAAAAACACAGCAAAAAAAAAAACTGGAAAAACTAACAACGCACCGCAGCTGCCAACAGACAACAGGCAACAGAAACAGCAACAATAAACAGCAGCAGCAGCAGCAGCAGCAGCCAAGAAACAACAAGCAACATGGCCCAGGCAACGGCGAAAATAGCCTACAACCTTTTTTGGGTAAACCACAATCCCTCCAGCTGCCCCTTCACGCCACCTTCACCACCTGACCGCCGACTCGTCCCCAACTCGTCCCCAACGATCCCCGCACATTGCCCGTTACAATGTTCATTCATTCATAACGAATTTCAACATTGAAATGTTAAAATTTGTTAAGCAGCCTTGTCCGGACTCCGGATCGTGGACCCGTCCATGGGCTGCCCGTCCGCCTGCCTGCGGAGGAATTCTTCTCTTTATTTTATTGTTATTTTAACAATTTTTTTTCTATATATGTATGTATATAGTTGTTGTTGTTGTTGTGGAGCTTAAAACAAATCATCTTCATTCATGTCGTCTGGCTGTCTGTCAGGGCAGCTGCTGTCTAAAAGACATTAGTTCGTAACTTAATTAATGCTTTTGTGTTAATTGCCTCAGCAAAAACAATATAAAATGTTTAAAAATACAACAACCACTCAGAAGCTTAAAATCTTCGACAAATAATGAAACTTCGTGCGTGTGCCCGAAAATTATAAATTGCGAGACAGCAATATAAACTCATTTTTCAACATTATTGAATGGGAGTCTTAAAATACGATATTATAACATTATATAGCCCAGGTATTTGGACCTGCTTCATCAATTAAATAAACTGTTTATTAGCAAGGGGTTTGGCTATCTGGTTCCGAGATTCAGCAACTAAATTCTGACACTTTTTCGACACGTTTCGAAAACATGATCGAAATTGCCCAAAAATGTGAAAACATTTACATGCATTATTCATGGCAAGTCGGCTCGCTTTGCCAGACCCAATATTAGTTTCCAAGTGTCGCAAACACTGTAGTGTAGTGTATACACTACATACATTTGTATGTAGTATCGCCAATGGCCAATCGTGTTCTAATCAAGCCCGGCTTAAGCCTGTAGTTACAATTTTCTTTCATTCTGAACCGAACCCTAGACCAAACCAGTTGCCAAAACAACAGCCGAGTCTGAAACCGAACCAAATCAATTTTAACGAAAAATTGTTTTGGTAAAACACATTTTTTTTTGGTCTTTATAGCCTTGCAGTGAGTATCATAATTTTGTGATGAAATGTGTAATAACTAGAAGTACACATCTTCAACCCCATAAAGTCGACATATTCTTGACTTGTCTTCCGTCTGTCTATGCAAACTAGTCTCTTAGACACAAGATATATTGGTCAAAACGGTCATATACAATTCCTGGGAAGTTTCCTAAGTTTGTGTGGACAAGTTTTCTGTTTGTCAATATATCTGAATCAAACTCAGCAATAGCGATCTCCACAATTCTCCTCACATATCTGCAAAAGCGTAAGCCATATATCCAGAAGGGTATTTAATTTTCGGCGTGCCAAGTCAATTCTCTATCATTTTTTTTATTTGAATACAGCTTGGAAGGGAGATTAATTATGAGAACAACCTGCTAACGTTTTTCGCTAACTTTTGACCCCTTGTGTAAAGCTTAAGCTGAAAGGCAAAAAAAAAGTTTGTTTACAACCTTTGGTCCGCAATTTCTATCGAAGAGGGGTGGACTTTGAGAAAAGTGTGAAACAAGTATCAAATGAATTTACACAAGGATCTTTGAAATTGTATTAGAAGCCTCTCGGATGGTAAACAAAAAGTTTGTCACAACTGTTTTGTGCCAGCTGCGGGTGGAATTTCCAAAATTGCTGAATAACGTTTTAATTAAGTTTTTATTAAAAACTTTAAAAATAGTTTTGAAGCCGATGGGACCAAGCCTCTCAAATCAACGGATGGCAAACATAAAAATTAAATGTATCAGTTTTCCGTAATTTTTCCACACTTACGGGTGGAATTTCCCTTTCCGTGCACAAGCTTCACATAAGCTTACTACAGGATTTCGATTTCTAGCTCTTACGACCTGACTGACAACTAAAGAATATCTATAAGCTTGTGTTGAGAGAAAATCACTTTATGGTTATACATATGTAAGGGTGTTCGATTTTCGGTGCTACGCAGAAGGCAGCTCAATCGTGTTTGGTCTGAGAAACATATTTAAATCTGACAGCACTGATTAATAGAGGCCAATTAGTTTTTGTATAACAATCACAGCGACAAGCGCTTGGCAACAAGCAGTTGGCTCTGCGTCTGCAAATGCGTCCAAAATGCAAGCTGCCCACACACACACTCAGACACAGACAGCCCCACAAATGCGAAAGAGATAGAGCACAGCAAAATGAACACACAAAAATCGATGCCTCCGACTGAGTGGGCCGAGATGTTAAGTTGACCGGCCAACAGTCCGCATGCCGGCCGGCCGGCCGGCCGGCAAAACCTATGCCGATGACGCCATCTGGTGAGCACGAAATGTTGTCACTGATTCAGCGTGAGTTCCCCTACCCATCGGATCCCCACCGACTGCTATAAGACGACGACGACGACGACGACAACGACGCATTTGGCAACTGGCCGGTCTTTATGGCCGGGCAGGTTTTTCCTTGGGAAAATGCATTAGCATGAATCATTCATGCCTAGCTGGCCAAGCAGCCAAATGCATTGCCCCCAATTTTCTGGCCAGACCGAAAATCCATGTTAATTTTTTCAAGTGCTTTTTGCCAAAGTTCAAGTGGCGCTGATGTCAAAATATTATTTTTGTTCGCTGTATAAAGGAATGCGTATGCCCGCATGTACAGAAATAATTATATTTATCAATATATTGCGCATGCACAAATTAAGCATTTATTTTTTAGTACAAATGTTAGGCCTGACCGTCTTGTATATACCCTTTACCCGGCTCTGCATATAAGCCCGTGCGTGTGCATACCCGTCACATATGCAGAGACTCACACGCCTTTTTCATCCCTCTTTATTTTGGAGAGTTTTTATTTGAATACATTCATTTTGGAAAACTCATTTGTGAATACCTAATGTACTTATTTTCCGATCGTATTCCGATATTAGACTTATCGATATTGGAAAAACCGAGGTAGGTCCATACCATTTGGTAGATACAACCTTATGTCAAAATTGAACTGGTTGTCAGCTAGCTATACAATGCCCTCTACAATAAACTAGCGACAACCAGAAGGAAAATAAAGAAAAAACTTTGGCAGCTAACATGAACTTTGTCAGGAGTACGAGAAAATCCACCTGGAAGTGTTAAAATTGGATTGTCCATGCAAAAAATGGTGCATAGAGTGCGAAGAGTTCCCCATATGGACCGATGGGTCGCAACACACCAGAAAAAATATGATTCCAAAACGTCAAACATTTATTTATTTAGCTTCACTAGCCAAAAATGTTTAACGAGTTGTTCAAATAAAACAAAAAAAAAACCCCAAACCTTTTCGACGAAAAATGAAAGCGAAAAAAAAAACAAATTTGGATTTGTATAAGACCCTGCACGTATCAAACATGCGCGGGGTAAAGATACATCTTGCCCCTATCCGGGGCATCTAGAGTACCCGCAAACCGCGATCCGCGATCCGCGTCCCTCGTGCGACGGCTTGCCCGGCGGCTGCTCTGTCCCGTGTTTCTGTAATTCGCAAGCAATTAAAAGCCTGACACGCAAACGCTTGGCAACAAGCTTGAAAATTAGAAACTAAACCTCAGACAGGAACTAAGCGCGGCCACTCACGTACCAACATATATGGGCCTGCTTCTGAATACGACTTACAACTGAGTGTATGTATGGCTTACACTCACACTTGCACACAACACTCATGACCATACCCATACCCATACTCAGACTCACACTAAGACTCAGACTCGGACTCGGACATAGACTCATAGTTAGAGACTTGCTCGGCTTCTCTGGGAGACCGTTCATTAGGCAGGCGGGTAGGCAGGCATAGGCCTACATTTAATGTAATTATCAATGATTAATGAATTGTTTAAGCAAACATTGTGTTGCGACTGCGCGGAGATTTCATTTCGAAACCGAAACTGAAACTGAACCAAACCGAAACGAACCGAACCGAAATCGAAATTGAAACTACAAAATATAAACGATGAAAGCAATTTCCAGGCTGCAACATACACTGTTTCCAGTGTAAGTGCTTTTTCGTCTAAGCACGAGATTTTCTTATTAGAATTAGAGCTCAAACTTTATAGTCTCTTGTTATATCTTTTTTCCAGCGAATAGACAATGTATGTACTATACTACTCACCATATGATATTTTAGCTATATTAGCTGGCCTATGCCCAATATGCTCGTTTTCTCTATGCCAACAGAGTATAAAAAGTGTGAACTGCGAACAGAGCAGATTGATGAGGCTGCTGTCCAAATGATGCCCAGGTAGCTCGGCTCATATTAGCGACTTCTATTTATATTTCAAGAGTCCAAAGACTTCACTTTGTTAGGGCAAACCAAGAACAAGTAAGAGTGCTCTAGTTGCGTGAGACCGACTTGGAGATACCCTGTACCCAAGCTATATGTATATGGGAACACAAACACACACACATACACACAAATTCAAGAGACGAAAGGGATGGAGTATTCAAAAAGAGAAATATTCTTTGTACTACCTTATATGTATATATCCGAGGTAAATAAAATTCATTCTAAATATCGATAATTTTTGATGCTTTCATATCGATATCGAAAAAAATAATTGTTCTGCGAATAATACCAGTATTTATATTTAAAATTACGAGGATTTTGCAGTTATCGAGATCGACCCGATCACTCTGCTAGAGTCAGCTCGTCATCCTTGTCAAGTATATATGTACATATATATATGCATATATACTTTACGGGCTCGGAGATGTCTCCTTCTGGCTGTTACATACATTTGCACAAAACCATTATACCCATTCTAATCCGTTTTCAGGAGGTACAGGATACAATAAAATTAACACAAGTCCTCGACGCATTGCGCTCTGGTTTTAGCCTCGAGTCTTTGATGCACGATTCAATTGTGCGATTTCGGCTAGCGGCTCGGAGTAGGGTATTACTGCAATTAACATGGAAGATGGCATTTTTGCTATTGACTCGATATTTCCAGGCAGGCAGGCGGGCAGGCGGCATTGATTGCCGACTGGCCGAAGGCGTGCCTTGAAGTTGCCCCTAAGAGAATTGTTGGCCTAATGATTGTAAAACCAATTTCCAGTTGCCACATTCAATTAACCAGCGTGTGAATAGGAGCACAGCGCATGCCGCCTTTTTGACACGCCCTCAAAACCAAGCATAAACTAACGTTCGCCGTCTCTCTCTCTCTCTCTCTCTCTGTCTCTCTCTGTCTCTGCTGCCTGTTTCAGTTCCAAATCTGATGCTGGTGGCGTCATTGCTCAGCTGGAGGTCAAAACGCCAGCGGGCAAAAATTAGAAGAAGAATAGGAAGCCAGAAGAAAACACCAAATTTCAATTCAATAATATGAATTTCAAATATCGCAATGCCCCCGCCCCCCGCCATACACATTCACTTCTCATGGGTTAATGTAAAAGTTGTTCGATTTGTCAAAGCTAAACCCTAGACTATTAGTCTTCATTAGAGGCGGGGCACTCAAGTGGATACTTACCCTTACCCCCTCCCTTATCAGCCAGCACATAAATTGTAAACAAAGGGCAATGTTTTCTTTTTCTCAGTGTTTAGCTTATCAGGAAGGGGGCGAAAACGTTGTAATTATTGCTGTTCCGTGGTGTATGTGAAATTCCCGAAAAGTATTTATGTTAATACGCAAGGCGAGCGATATAAAAACCATAAAATGCCGCAAAACACATTCAAATAGATGCGTACCCGACATAAGGTAGCATAAATTATCACAAAGGCAGCGGCAGCGGCAGCGGCAGCAGCAGCGCCAAGACGAAACACATGTAATAAAAACTCTATTAAAAATGCCACTTACAATTAACAAAAGGCCCGCACTGCCAGCCAGCCAGGGTTCAGGGAGGGCCACCGCATAGATACGCAAAAAATACAACAACAAATGCGAGTAATAGAAAACCATATACATATGAGTAAATGGATAGAGGTATAGGTATACGAAAAAGAAAAAATAAAATAAAATATAATAAATAAAATAAAGAAAAGAACAGAAAGTATCTACGCAGTTATATAAAAATTCGGTGCTGACTTGATTGGGTTGCCATTGAATGGGGCCCTCAGTTCTGTAGCATGACAACAGCCTGAGAAAGCCTAGATAGCCAGCCAGCCAGGCGACAAATTTGTCAAGATCAATAGAAATATATTTATAAATATATATATATAGAAGAGTTTCTCATGACTGACTGATTGGTGGACAGCGCCAAAGAGGTGACTGCTAGAAAGCGGTAAGTACTAGATTTGTCAAGAATAATCTTTAAATTTAAGGAAAATTAAACAGTTTAAAAATAGTTTTAAAATTATTTATATTTCATTTATCATACTTATTAATATTTGTGCTCTTGTGTAGTCAAAGAAAGTTCACTTAAATCCCAGTTAGTTTTAATAAATACATTTATAATATACTCTTAAGCCGCATTTATAAACTTGAAGCTAACTCACATATTCAGTAGTTCGATTGATTGTCGCCTGTCGCGGACTACCTTTGCGCAATGTGTGAATAAATAAAAGAATGTGCGTATTTGAGGTGGCTGCAAATAGTTACGCATAGCGCACGCAATTAAATTTATAAATATTTCAAACACCAATTTACATACCCGTCCCACACACAGATACTTTTGCCCAGAGCCCAGTCAGCTGTAGGCTTGGACTCCAATTTGAGCTTGACTCTGGCTCTGGCTCTGGCTCTGGCTGTTGCTCTGGGTATGGGTCTGGGTCTGGGCCCGTGTCTTACATGGCCATAATCGAAAGGGGAAGTCGTCACCAATACAAACATTATTAAAATCCACAATGCGTATGAGTGGTTCTTTTTATTGCTTTTGAATTTCATTTAATTTTATACGACTCCCAACATTGGCTTTTTGTTGCTGGAATGTGCCCCAAACTGCCAAACTTGATATGACAGATTCGGTTTACGGCCCGATGGCATACCGAGAGGCGAGGGCCGAGGGCCTTGTCGAGGGCCAGTACCCAATAGAGCCCTGAGCATTGCTTAATTATTTATGTATTAATACGATATAATACTTATGTATGTCTGTACACATGTTTGCGCTTGTTTGTACACATTTCTAAATGTTTTCTGTCAGCTTTGTGGGCTAAAGGAAATTGAAAGTTACGTTCAAAATTAAATAGGAGACGAGCTCGGCCGACTGCACTGCCCTCAGACATTGATAACACTGAAGCGGTATCTTGAAGAGTTATGGGTAGGTAGGATTGAGCATTATTCCAAGTGTTAACGAAGCTAAAAATGCCTCGTTCGTACTTAGAGTAGGGTCTGATCTTTGAAATATAATTACGATAACGCGATGTCACAAAACTACATTTCTTTTGCGGTTAAGCCATGCACATGATGAGGGCCTCCAAAAAGTTAATTAAATTTGGTAACTTTAATTTTTATATACATATTTCCCCATAACTTGAGTAATACATAACCGACTATAGATCAGTTTAAAAGTGAGTCTTAAAGTTGTTCATCTAGTTGGCAATTTGCGAGTATTTTAATTTTGTTGTAAACGACTTTTTTTTGAATATTGGAATCTGAATATTAATTATTATTACAGAAAACTTGACCGAATACAATATTGAGTACTAATTGCAAAAATCATTTTTGTGTTAAGTATATAGGCTATCTTTCCTTTAAACATTGTCAATATCTGAAAGCAATCTGGATCTCTGCGGAACTTAGAAAGCTAAGCAAATTTACCGAAGTAACCCTTAAATATATATGGGTGGGCTAGGCTGGAAAATCCAATAAGGAAATCAAGATCGACATGGTAAATATAAGTTCTGTTATGCGAATTAAGCTGAAACAACTAAGCGTGCTGTAAAGGATGTGCCCGACTAGGAAATACCCTGAATCCAGCGCCGACCTACATTTACATACATTCCAGCTTCATTCCACACACACTACTGAGAACCACACAAAATATTTTTTAATGAATATTTGCTATACGAGAACATACATAACAAGCTTGTTTGTTCCTGCATTTTATTAAAAAATTCTCTTAAAACCGAATCTCTTGCTTTGGTTGTTGCCGAGATCGTTGCGCTCATGCAGACGGAGGGAAACGAACCGACCAATATTATTATCAAGAATTTATATATGTACTTTATGTTATCGCATATGCCTCCTTCTGCCAGATGCATACATATGCACAATACCTTTTTTAATGGGTTTAAGGTATACGAATGTTTTGTATTTGTAAAAAATGATTATTGCGAATTAAGTATCTAGTCCACAATCATTGTATAGATTAAAAGCGCTATATCTTTACAAAAGAACACAGTTCAATTACTAACTAGAACTTAGTGGGGCTCAAAGACATTTAAGCAGTAATTATATCCAGGCATTCGTTATTCTTATATGCGATATCGCTTAAGACCTTTGCTAAATCGTATCGAGCACACGAGATCTTGCGATCTGAGCATTAAAATAAAATTAAATAATTGAGGTCACAGATTTCGATTCTACGTTGAATGCGATTGTAAAGTCCATGTCCCTCAAGTCTGCGACAGAGATGTGGCCCACAACTCCGGCTGGTTATTTAGAGCGCGCGATTTCTGGGCCCACAAGCTGCGTTAACATTAAGCACATCTCGGTCGAATCTTGAACGTACCTCGTTACGTTAATTTTTCGTTGGTTCGCTCAATGCAAAGTGCTCTTCATTCAGAGAAGTCCACACTTGGCTATGCTTATGCTGGGCTTGAGGTTGAGGTTGACGTTTGGGTTGAGGTTGGGGCCTTTCCCAGAGCCGGCAACCGGCAACCGGCAACTCGACCCGGCCACATCAGCAACAACTTCGCATCAGCATTCGTCGTTGCCATCTTCTTATTATTTAGCGAATTAATAACCATAAAAATCTTAATGCCAGCGCTAAGAAACGAAATCTTAAGCTTGCCTGCTGAATTTCTTATGAAAAACGTTCGCGCAACCAACAAAAACAAAAAAAAAAACGCACACAAGACAACTGAGTAGGTTGAAACCACTAAAAAAAAATTGAGAGAAAAAAATCAAAATAAATACAGAAAAAATAAAGGGAAAAAAAGATTAGCAGAAGAAGTGCCGCCATTTAAATTTATTTACTTACGAGTGTGAACTTCATGCCCATGGCGTTCGACTGACCCTCTGTTACCTCTTGCCTTCCCTCGATCCACAGTCATGTGGCGACGCCACCGTTGTCAATGCCAAATGTATGTGACGGTCCCCATGTCCGAGGTCTGAACCTGAGCCCCTGTACCCGGAACGCTTCCTGTCCAAGATGCGCGTGAGCTCAAGCTTTTCTCACAACCAATTGCAGTTCTCTGTGTGTGTGTGTGTGTGTAATTTGGGAGGGGGCACATTATGAAGTATTGCCTCAGGTACACTAGAAATTGGCAACTAGTATGACACAATTGGTAGAAGCAGACAAACTTAAGCACACGCCATTAGCCAGAACGCAACTCATGCCAAAGTTTTCGGAATGCAGACTGCACGGCAAAAACTAACCACATGCCAAATAGTAGGTATTCATTTGGAAAGGGTTTCTGAAACATCCCTGGTTCCATATTGTCCCTAGCTCTTGGCAGCATATCCTAACTATTCAGCCATTCAAAATTCGTTTGCGGCGCTTCAAACGCATTTCGCCGACCAAGTTGAAAACGTAACGTAAATTTGCTTCCAATCCGAGATCTTAAGTATAAGAAAACAACTTGGCAGAGTGTGCCGCTGCTCCTCATAATCATCATTATTATTATCATTATCATTATCATCATCATCATCATCGTCATCGTCATTGGTTTCGTAATTTGATTCCAGTTAAAATGAAATGAAATCTTGTTGCCCTAAAAAGAAAACAAAAATGAAATTAAATAAATAACAATAAAATCAACAACCGCTCGCAATTTGTTGGCGCTTCTTTTTGAACTACTTGACGACAAGGCTTTTAAGTCCTTTCCTGACCGCCTGAGTGCCTTTTCTCACACTTTCACAGCGCACTATTTTTGGGATATTCAAATTGATTTTTTATTGTAGTTTTTTTTTATATGTAAATTTACAGCTTTTGTATTATTATCCCAGCAGAAAAAGTTCAATACAATTTTAATAAAAATTATAGCTTTTATGTTATATTTCGTATCAAAACTTAACAAACAGTTCAACTACCGCCGAATATTAAAGAATTTTATCTATTTAAGTTCTAGCTGGAACAGCAATTTATTTTTTACTATAGAACAAGCCTTAGGCCAAACCATTAGCCAAAAAAAACCAAACTAAATAATTTTGAATCCAACGAACTAATAGCTCGATTCCACTATGCTCAAAATATGTTACATTCACCAACTTCACATTCTGCGATTCCATTAGCAAGTGTCAGTTGTCGGTAACATGTGAATGGCAAAAGTACCGCTTTTTTAAATAAACAGCTGATCAGTTTGATTTGATTTACCTAAGCGCCGCAAAGTTTTCCTTTCGAGCGTCAAATAATACGGCCTCGAAATAGGCGAAATTGGCCATTTTTAAATGCTAAAACTGTGAGATGAGAAAAATTTTAAATTATAATTTAAAGCTACCGCTTGACTTCGTTGCTATATCAGCTGTTTATGGTAATAATACTTTTATATTTGTCAAAACATCGATACGAAATTCGATAAATCATCGCAAAATATACGAATTACTCGGGGCGAATAACAATTTTTTTATTGAAAATGTTACATTTTTTGCCAATGTGAAAAATGTGGTTTCTTATGGGAAAACGTGCAGGCAACATATTTCAAATGAGCAAAAAATTTTACATTCGCAAAAATATAATAAATGTTGACAGTGGAATTAGGCTGTATGTCTTCACCGAAAACTAAGTTTAAAGATGCATAAAATCAGGTAATTATTTTGAACCAGCGACATTTCTTTTTGGAGCTGTAGCCCTGGTAAAGTAACAACTAAGTGTCAGCTAACATGAACTTTGACAACAGCATGATATAGATGGGCCTGAACTTCTGGCGCTTGTACACATGCTCCGAGAAACTGTCAATGATTCATTTCGGCACAGTTTCAGATATATCCCTTTGTACTAGCACTTAGTACCCCAAGCCCGCCCTTCCGCCTTCCCTCCTGGAGTGAGCCACACCCTCCAAGCAGACGCACGTGCTGCGATGCCTGGTTGGTTGGTTGTGCAGTGTGTGGCTTCAGTTCGAGTTGTTGCTACCGCTGGCTGTTCGTGGTTGTCTACTCAAACATATGAAGTTGTCTTTTGTTGTGCTCATAATTTATGCGCCGGCTCAAACAACTCATTTGCATACGAAATGTTTGAAGTGGCATTGATTTGACAACGTGCCGTGAAAAAAGAAACAAGGAAAAAGAGATTCACTGAAAAAGAAACACACGCCCAACCGGATCGGACCAATTCAAATATATATATATATATATAAATATATGTATCATTGAGCTAACTAATTAATGAAATCTATATCAATATCTAATCCGTGCGATCATTGTTTATTGTTCATTAATATCAGCAGCGCGCCTCATGCAAATTTAAAAATACCCTGTACTTACCTAATTGCCTAATCAATCTTTACAATTATTAACAAATTGTATACCCTTGGTCTGAAACATGGCTGTAAATAGGTTCGAATTGATCCGGTTCATATCCAGAACCGAACCTTAAGCCCAATCAGCTTTCCAAAAACAGAAAACTCGAAGCCCAAAACGAATCACATGTTTAAGTTCAAAATGTAAAACCTAATGTATGAATAGACTTAGGCCTAACCATTAAATTTTTACCGGCCATGTTTGGTAGATTCCAATTTAGAAAAGAACACAAGTTTTCATTACAACAGGCAATTAATCAAAGCTTAAACCAAAATGAATGTTAAAAAGCTCGTTCGTGAACCGAACTTAAAGTCAGGGAATTGGTTTGAACCGTGAATCGCACCAATGATATTTTTTTTGAGTAGCTCTTGTTTTATTAGCTACTTATATACAGGGTATCTTATGAGCTAGCCTTGTAACAGCGAAAACTAGCAGAGCTTATTAGCTTTGTCTTTTTTTTTTGTGGGGAAGTTGATACGCAAAATCATCTGAGGCAGCAAATTATGTTAATCTATGAGTGTGAGAGACGCTGCGAACCAGTTCAATGGAGTTTTACCGACTGCTGGCAACCTGTTGCTTTGTATATGCTAAGCGTATGCATTGACATTCCTTAATTTGCTTAATAATCGTCGCTGCAAACTGGCCTGGCAACAGAGAAGTTCCGACCACCAAATACCAAAATACCAAATAACCCAAACGGCCAAACGCCAGTCACCAAAGTCCAGCAACAAACGAGATGAAAACTTAAAAAGTTGCCACATTAATGCTAAAAACAACAATCGAAATGCGTCTCCAATTCTTTTTTATTGGTTTTTTTTTTTTTTTTTTTTTTTTTTTGAATTTGGGTCGTTACTGCGACTATCTCTGGGAGCTGCGGCTGGGCGAGATTCTGCGTACAGCAATCCCATTGGCCACGCTTGGCAATCAGCTTGATACCAGAAAGTTGGCTGGCTGCTTGGCCAGCACTTTGGTCATGGACAATTGGTTTCCATTGCCCAGCTCATGGACCAAGCGTGTCAGGGGCAGGGGGCCACCGGCAGTGTCAACAATCGGCAAACTAATTGTCGCCATGCTGGCCACGTTTGTTGTGTTACTTGTGGCCATAACGAATCACATCAAGACCAAACATTCTCGGCCATATTCTGCTCCAGCCTTAGCATGTAGTCAAGTGGACAATTGTGCGCACGCAACCACCGAGCCACATAGAGGAGAGTGTGACACACTTCACCCCTCCCTCTGCCCACCCACATTTGATTGATTAATTGCCCATTTAACTAGAGTCCATTTGTTTGCCTCCAACAGCCGCCAAAGACCGCCAAGTGTGTGTAGCATTTTAAAGTTAAGGCATTGCCGCACACCGACAACCTTTGAGTACAATTCAAAATCATTTGATTTGAATGGGCGCCCGCGATTCTCAGCTTATCAAGCTAAATGAACAGCAATTTCCACCTTCGAGTTTCACAATTAAGCTTAATACTCCATTACTTACACTTATAAACTCCATAATTATTTGCTTTTCCCAAACTCAAAAACATGTCATACTTTAGAATTTCGGATATTTACTTTACCATTGAAAATGTGTGAAATTGGTGAATGGTTTTGCGCATATTAATGTAACAGGCAGAAGACAACATCTCCAACCCTATTAAGGAAATATATATATTCTTGATCAGAGAGACGAGCTTAGTCGATGTTAGATGTTAGAGACTTGAAATTTAACATACTGATTGTCCTATATTATATACACATCGAGTCTGCTATTTTTTTTTTTTTTTGATATCACGTCTCATTTTCATACTATCTGTTCTCGGGCAGTCATATGTGAAGAGCATAATGAAATCCATAAATGCTTCGCTTTTCACCGATTGTTCCTATGGCAGCTGTATAATATAGTTGACCGATCCAGCCAACACCGTCATATGCCATATCCTATGCAAAATTTTCATGACATTCCTCAACTGAAAACTAGTTTGCATAGCAACAGACGGAAAGATTGACAAGGCTTTATGGCGGTTCATATTGGTTGGAGAGGGCTCAATCGACGCGTTACACACTTCATAGGAAAACTATAGTATTCTCTTCAAGTGAATATACATAAAAAAATATTTTTTGCAGTGTAAATTCCTAACCATTAACTTCTTTGGACATTTTTATTATATTAATATAATATTTTAAATATTACATGAGAATAAACATCTATACAACCGAAAAAATACTTAACAATTCATTGGGTTTTCGAAAGCTAAGTTGATCTAATTTTTAGAATGTCATTTTGTTATCCTTAGTATTGCAAAATTAATCACATTTTAACTTACTCTTTTTATATATATATATATTTTTTTTTGTTTTGCCGTGGAATCAATTTGAATTTGAATAACTGATCGTTTGATTTGGATATGGGGGTTTCTTCAAGATCTTATTCAATTAATTCACACATTTTATGCTCACTATTGAATTCGTTGCGTTTTTATTATTTTAAATCTTGCTGTATGTGAAACGGCAATGGGAATTCGATTGGAATCCCATTAACCATACAACACGTAGATAGAATTTAAAGATCGTGCGCCGCTGCCTTCACTGTGATTGTGTGTATCCGTATCTTGTGCTTTAGAGTGTGTGGATGTGTGTGTGTGTGTGTGTGTGTGTGTGTGTGTGTGTGTGTGTGTGTGTGTGTGTGTGTGTGTGTGTGAGCGTCCTTTTCGTGGTAACGTTTTTGTACCCATGTTGAGGCATAATAGCCATTTTTCATGAAATATGTAACTAATAGAAAAAGCTCTACTATGTTTCTTATATGTATATAAGCAACACCTTATCAACATCGATCCACTATAGCATACAGCTCTACAGAAAGAATCGGTCTTAAAATGAAGACAACTTATAACTTTACGAATCTCCTCGCATATCTGCCAAACCAGATCAGAACGGAATTAAAGCTATTGAATAAAAACATTTCTATGCCACGTGTCTACAAGGGTATTTAAACTTCGGCACGCCGAAGATAGATGTTCCTTTTGGTTGCTTTTGTGTGGCACATGTGAATTCGGGACGGCGCTCTAAGTGGTTTTCTAACGAAGGATGCACAGAAATACAGCGAATTGCTTCCAAGAACTGGGATCAACAGCAACAAAAACAAAAGCAACAAACTCTCTCTTAATATGCCATAAGAGAAAACATTTAGGCAAAAAGCAGCGAACAGAGTCAATGACTCCATTAAATGCGGTTTTCTGAATACATTATGCGTTGCCAGGTTTCATTTGGCAACAGGTTGCCATGCCCCGCACACTTGCTGCACCACCCGCCCGTTGTTGGCCACAAGTTGCGATTCATTGTGGCAGGGCGTTAGGTGTATATGTGTATGTATATGTATATGTATATGTATATGTATATGTATATGTATATGTATATGTATATGTATATGTATATGTATATGTATATGTATATGTATATGTATATGTATATGTATATGTATATGTATATGTATATGTATATGTATATGTATATGTATATGTATATGTATATGTATATGTATATGTATATGTATATGTATATGTATATGTATATGTATATGTATATGTATATGTATATGTATATGTATATGTATATGTATATGTATATGTATATGTATATGTATATGTATATGTATATGTATATGTATATGTATATGTATATGTGTATGTATATGTATATGTATATGTATATGTATATGTATATGTATATGTATATGTATATGTATATGTATATGTATATGTATATGTATATGTATATGTATATGTATATGTATATGTATATGTATATGTATATGTATATGTATATGTATTTGTATATGTATATGTATATGTATATGTATATGTATATGTATATGTATATGTATATGTATATGTATATGTATATGTATATGTATATGCATATACATATGTATATATATATATGTATATTCAACACATATGTATATGCAACATATGTGTATATGCCATTCAAGCTTGCCTTCCATATAAGAAACAGCAATGCCACGCCCCGACTAGCTCTGTCAGGCCCTATGCTATCCTGGTACTTTATCGGTAATGTAACATATATTGTCGTCTTGGGCTTAGGCAAACTTTAAATGCATTGCCTGTGACTCCAGTCGCACAGTGGGTTTAATGCGCAACAATATGAGTATACATTTGAATGGAATTAGATAAAATTTATCAGTATTGTACAATTTTTATATAGGAAATTGTATAAATAGGTTATTTTTCTATATGTTTAATCTGCCTTCGTTTTTTTTTTTTGGATTTGATATAATCTGTCTGTACTATGGCATTCTATTGAATAATTGAGCTGTGAATCACTTACGACATTCTAATACATACAAACATATTTTTGCTCGCAATTACTGCAATTGTAAGATGAGTAAGTATTTTGCGACAGACTCAAAGGGAACGCGCACGAGTCTAGCTAATCGAATGTTAGATACTCTTTAAAGAATTTGAAATTGAATAAAAGCATCGATCTTAATCGCTACAAAAGCGACACTTGATTACAACATGAGCTCATTATTTCTCCTCCCATTTGAATAATATTGGTATAAATCGATTTTAAGCCTTGGAATCTTAAGCATATATCGAAAGAGATGGATTCACCAAATTTCGTTCTTGTATAGTATAGACTAACTTAAAATATCCCACTTAACGGATGCCTATATTTCCCCTAAAGTTGTTTGGTGCAGTGTATCGGAAACTAGTCGGGCACTGCCGACTGGATGCCTCCCTTACTAAGTATTATACTAATTTTACAAATGTATACAAGTAATAGCAAAACCCGTAAATACTTATAATTCGATACGTAATCCAAATTTTCTTGAAGTAATTATAATTTTGTTTGTGCACATAACACTTATAATAAGGAGGAATTTTGATAATTGTATTAAAGAAGTATTGTCCACATATGTATGTACATATGTATATTACAAGTATATTTTCCATTCATAAAAAAAAGAAAAAGCTTAACTAAAAGTTATTCTGGAGTCTTCATATATTTACAGTGGGCGCCATAATTCACATCTAGTCTGTTTGCTAATATAACAAATTAACGCTTAAATTACTGACCCATGACCCGCACTCGCCCCGGGAAGCAACCTAGTGCCAACATATTCAACTTATCCAAAAAAAAAAAAAAAAAAAACCAGAAAAAAACCCAGGGAAAAACGGTACAAATTTTATGCAAAATTGACTGTGTCAACATTTGTTGTCGCTCTGTGCCTTGTCTGCTTTGTGTGTTCTATGTGTTTGGTGACACTGTTTAAGCGGCGCGCAGAGGGTGGCGGCGGCGGCAGCTGGACGCTGCGCTTAGGGGGTTGGGGGGGGCGGGTAGAGCGTGGTGCGATTGCGACTGCGACAGCGGCTTTTGCGTTGCGACGTTGTCGACTTGAAAGTCTGCACGCAATGCGTTGTTGTTGCTGTGGCTGTTGGGGTCGGGCTAGGGGAGTTGTTGTGGGGGGAGGTTATGGGTATGTTAGGTAGGCACACACACACACACACACACACACACACACATGCAGACAACACGCGCCTGGCTTCAGTGCCATGCAAGTCATGGACATAGAATGAAGCCGCGTTCTACGTACCCCCCAGCCTACCCCTCAACACAACCCCAAAAGTATATCGTCTCGATCGTGCGTTTGTTTAACATGTGTGTGTGTGTGTGTGTGTGTGTGTGTGTGTAGCTGCTGCTGCCTCCACCGGGCTGTCTCTGCCCGGCCCCTGCCACTGCCCCTGCCCCTTTGGAACTTTGTGTGTGTACGCGCTATTGTTGTTGGTTCATTGCCCGCCAAAAATTTTGAAGGCCAAAATAATATGAGATTTTTTGTTGTCTTTTTTGCGCTTTCTGTTTAGCTTCTGCTTCTTCTGCGCGCTGCTTTTGTATTTATTGTTGTTGTTGTTCTTGTTGCTGCTGCTGCTGCTGCTGTAGCCATTTCAGGTTTTCCCTTTCTGGCAATCTACTCGCCAGCAAGCCGCTGGAGGTGTGTGTGTGGTTGCTGCTCAGCGGGAGGAGGAGGAGTGAAGAGGCTGGAACAGGCCCGAAAGTTTAAAATACTTGCGTTTGCCTTAGCTGCGTAGCTTCTCTAAATGTACAATACGCACACTTGAGCACACACATACACACACTCACACACACACTTCGGCATCTGTATCTGTATCTGTTTGAGTATCGTTTTATCCGTACTGTGCACAGGCTGTATCTGTATCTGTATCACGTCTTTGCTCTGTCGTCGCAATTTACGCACTTTTTATTAATTTGTTGTATACCCTGTACACAATCGTAATGGCTAAAAAACCAAATGCTATATAAAGTTTGTGCTAATATATGCAAGGCACGAGAAGACATTTCCCAGCTTACATATGTGTATACATATATTCCGAGTCGATCCTATAAATGTCGTCAACATATACGTCTGTCAAAATTGATGGGTTCAGACTGACTTCTCGTCTTATATCAATATCAGATTACAGATTAATCAAAAATCTTAAGTCGCTGATTTAACATTAATATTGATCCATATATGTGTGTAAGTACATGTATATATATATACATACTTATAAGTAGAAATCATGTTATAGTTCAAAAGTGCGTCCGCCCGCTTCACCGCTTCGAGCCCTTTCAATTTTTTATTTAACAAAGTAACAATAAAAACACACAAAGCTCCATTTTCGATGTTATTTATACGACATATATGGATGAAATTACCCGGCAACGCTCGCATCAAGTGCATAATGTGGAAAATGCATATGGTAGCAAAGTAGTCTATGTACTTCGTGCCAACTTCAGCTAGATACAAAAAGAATCGCTCAAATTTTCACCACGAGTCTATGTATACGCCTAATATCAATCGACAGCTGGGGGCGTGCCAAATAAAACACATGACACAGCATTGTATTTGAAAAAAAAAAAAACAACAAAACAAAAGCCAATTTATAATTATTATTATCGTTCATTTTGAATTTTTTCATTAACTGTGCCTGGATTTCTCATTATTGCTTTTTCTTTTTGTGAATAATAACACACAATAATAAACAAATAAAATAAATTGACAATTGTTGCTGGGGATTCGAACCGGTGACTTCTCGCTTATTAGTTCCACGTTCAGACAACTAAGCCCCACACCCTCATTGCGTCAAATTTGCAAAGCACACTTTTATGGCTGCATTGTTGAAATATTTTTCATATTTCCTTCCGCGAGTTAAGCTATTTGAAGTCTATGTACAGGGTATCTCAAAATTGATCATTTAATTTATTTTTTTCCTTTTCGCCTGGCGCCAGCAACCGTCAGGCAACAGCAGCAATATATTCTACTAGCTAGCTCTTCTATAGCGCGGTGGCTATCCTATTCTACGTCTGTCAGAGTTGACACCATATGCGGGATTCACATTTGCCAACCCAATTAATGTGGCCAGTTTCTTCTGGAGTTTTCAATGTTTTCTGATAGGTGCTTACGCGGGTTTTCACTTATTAGTACCCCGCAGAAATAGAAATGCTTTTTAAGGGTATCAAAAATGTATGTTTCAGTGAAAAATGAGAAATCTTAGATCCAAAACATAGTGTATGTTAGTGCTTACATAAATTTGTAATGGGAAACAAAAATATTACCCTAAATATCGCAAAAAGTCTTCCAACGAAATTTGTACATAGAATCTTTTATATCAATAGCTGATGAAGATTTTTTCTATTTAATATTTGACTAATGAAATTTTACTGGTTTTTTCTCAGTCAGCGCTGTAGTTCCCAGAACCCGTCTTTATGCGTGCCTTTTATTTCATATTTATGTTTTTTTATTTTTTCATTCTTTTTTTTAATTCAAGAATTTCAGCTTAAGCGCGAACACACACACACCCTCATAAGCACACAGTAAGAGTTGTCGAGAGAATGGTGCTCCTTGCTGCGCATTGAATAGCTTTCGGCTTTTGTGTGTGGATGTCTCGGTCAAATAGAAACTACTTGGGGGCCCACTTGAAGAAACGGCATAAGTTTTGCCATTTTGCTGATTAAGCAGAAATCAACGAAACCTCAAATCATCGATCGACAGCAACTTCCACTTGAGGGATCAGTTAATAGAGCTGATAAATTATAGATACAATTTCAGCAGCTGACCAACAAAACCAACATTAACAACAGACAAGAAGTCGACAATTCTATTCAATGGAGATACCCTGTAACTAGCTAAAAGCTGTTCAACTTATTTTTAATCATTTATCTCCCATGGAGAGTGGATATATATTATTATTATTATTTCATCATTTTATTATTATTATATTTATAATTATTAGAAGTATAATCATTATTATTTGTATTATATTAACTGCAGACTATTAACATTAATTTTACATCCTGAGATTCGAGCCGGGGTTCTCGTTGTTGAGCTGCCTAAAATAATGGGTCACTTAGATAATCCACCTGCCGAGAACCAAAAAAAGATTATTAACTGTCTGATTAATTGTAAATGTTGAAAGCACAAAGATGACCGTTAACTGTATGTTACATATAGTTACACTAATTTATTATACCCTTAACTATACCCATTTTTAATGGGCAGAGGGCACAAAAAGTCTATGAAACAACTTTGCAACGCACTCAATTTGCGCTTTAAGCGGAGTTCAGTGTCAAGAAACGTTCAAGTATGTGTACAACACACATGCGTATGTGTGTCTATGTGTCTGTCTAATTATATGGTAATACAGGCATACGAATGTACATATAAATTACTCTTATTACAGACCGACGCGAACACTGTCAAACGACTGCCGATCGACGGCCCTCCCGTAGATCTATTACGCCATCGCAGTATTACGTATACGCAATGTTAATGTGTTAGTCATGGGACATTGGCTAGGCCTATAGCTTACCCTACACGGAATGATAGCAGTACGCATTGGGTCAATAAAATTGATTCCAACACATATAGAATTCCTCAACTCCAATATCTAATCAATCATGTGTACATGTATATATTTCTATCTCAATGCAGCCATTGATCTCATCTGAGTCTCCCTTTAAATCAGTTGAACCAATTGAACAGTCAGTGATCTTCAGCAGCTGATTCATCAACTACATAGCTACATACATATATAAGATGAATCTTTTATTATGTTTTCCCATGAAAATGGCTAAAAGGGGTATAATGGTTCTTCGACTTCAATAAGCATATTATTCTTGCTGTAGGTCCATCCGATCTAATATATATAAATGTATCGATATCAGAGAATAAAAGGCCTGAAGACTTGCAATATTAAATGTAGCTCCTTCTATTGCCCGCACAATGATAAATTGCCCTTATTCCAGTTTTAGAGCATATATCGAAGCTTACAGGAGACAGAGACACCAAATTCAAGATGTTTATGAGAAAGCGAGACAGTTTGTAAGGGCAGCTTTCTATTGGAATCAGGGTATCTCATAGTCGGGCACTCCCGAGCTCTCTTACTTGTTTTATTTCAGTCACTTGCATGACAAATTTGAAATATTATATCTAGTTTTATGGCTGTCTCGGCGATTCTTTCAGTTTTGAGCAACATTTTGATTGATAGACCCGACATTTTAATTGTTTATCACAAAAGATGTCAAACGCAATAATCTAAATTGCCTTATTTGATTATTTCTTTCCATTATACTTTGGCAGAAGGTATTTGATTTACCCTAACAAAATCTTTATGAGTTTATCTATTTATGTACACAGCAGGCATTCAGTTTTATTGCCATGCTGAAGCAACATGGCACAGATGAATCAATTTGCCAGAGTCAAAACCAAAGTTGGGATCAGTCAACACACTATATCATAAAGATATGTACATATATATGTATGTGTAAATATGTATACCAACCAATGAAGACCTATTAAACACCATTGATCACAATCACATTTTGAGCATTGTTAGCATTGCCTAGTTTGGAAACAAATAAAATGTAAATCTAAAGAATAATCAGTAAGTGACCGCAAACAGAAAGCCAACCCATTAAAATATAAAATGATTTCATTTAAACAATAATTTCCATTTCCAATCACATCATATTCTTTTTTAATTTCAATGAATAATTATTGAAATATGTATACGAAAATTCCAAAAAAAAAAAAAAATGCTCATCATGTGTACTTAGACATGTGGCCTGTGGCCAGTGGCCCAACCTCCCGCCCTCCCGCCAGCTTCAAACACGCTCGAGTTCTATGCTCTGTTCCTAGTGTAGATCCCATTCATAAACTTATAAGACACATACGCACACATATACGGCAGCTTGGATCATCTACACATCAAATCATTGTCATAATCATCATCGCTTTGCGTAGACCCTCTGAGCTTAGGCGCAGCATTGGAATTACGTAAATTGATCTGTCGCTTTTTGTACATTATTAAGCGCCCCTCCGGCCTATTGGAGCAGCCATGGATGCTCGGCACCTTAAACTGGGCGGCTGTCTTTCGACTGTGCGTGCGGTCGCCATAAATCGCGCGAGTTAACTTTACCCAAAGACACCGCCCCCATCACCATCACCCATCACCCAGCCCCTGACGGCTCCTGGCCCAGCCAGCTGTCGCTCTGCCCCCTCCAATGTTCATTCATCCCGTCCAGCGTTTATTTTGATTTCCATTTCGGATTTCGGCGGCGGCCTCTTGGCAACGACAAGCGGCGAAAACGGCGGCAACTTGTTTCTTTGTATAATTTATACGCTTTTTATTTTGATTTGTGCGTTTGGCCTTCTTGAGGCGCACACACAGATACACACATGCAAGCACACGTGTGGCAAGCTTTTAATACCCTGCAAACGAACTGAATAGATAAGCGGGTATTCGAATTGAAACAAAATTTCCAAGTCAATATTAAAATACAACAGATTCTTATTGAGTTACACCATTTTTGATGATATTATTGTATTATTGTATTGTAATTTATTGTATATAAATAACTTAAGTTTCTTAAAAAGGAAGAAATTCGAGCTTTGTTTTGATATTAGAGTACTCTTCCATTACGGTCCATATTACAGAAGATATAAATGAGAAAATACATACAACTTTGAACTATAAGTATATATAATATGTGATAAAAACATGCTCCAGTAACCAAAGAGCTCTACCTATAGAATTATTAGAGAATTATTTGTCTTTTTGAACTTTTGCGTGGTATATCGCAGTCGCGCTGCGTGAACAACGGCAATCAGCCTTATACTTTATTATTGTTTTCAACCTTACTTTAGGGAGGATGTATTCTATTTGTCTTTATTTTGATTATGGCATTTTTACATACGCTCGGGTCCCAGCTGAATTTCAGCTCTTGGCTTGTTTGTTTTGAGGCGATTTTCCATGCCCAAAACAATTATCTTGCTTTTCCCTTTTTGCAGTTCTCACTTTTATTTTGATTTTGATGTTCGGCTCGGGACTTGCCTCTGGAAGACTCGTCTCCGGTTGGGTCTGTACTGTTCTGGTCTGGTCTGGTCTGGGTCTGGGTCTTGTCTTGGGTGTTAGGTTAATGGGACAATAAAAATGACCATATTTCTGTTTACAATGAGTAATTGTATGTGTGCGCGTGTGTG